>JASDQU011027622.1:13059-25639 GCA_032191745.1 Picea mariana | reverse complement strand
ATAGAGACTTCAAAGCTTCTGCATATGTATTCAACTCAACTCCAGAAATTTACAATATATTTCAGAATCACCAGAATTTGTGCCCATGCACTTCTACCCACATTAATTCATTCGAAACCTCTATCATTTATACAATTTCAAGTTCCTTTAGTTAGAAACTGATTACAATAGTTGAACTGAAACGTTTCAGCTTCTACAATGATTATAAATGACAGTTTTCAGAAGAAAAAAAAGCGTTTCATGATCCCTGCAGATTCCTCTGATGCTCTAGCTCCTTCCTCTACCACGTTCTCTATGAAATGTCACTTATACTCTTTCAAATTTAATTCCATTTATCCATATTCTCATTAAATATTTGGGAATAATATATTTGAAATAAAAATAATTCCCAAATATTTTTCTATCCTGTAGAATTAAATTTCCATAATTTAATTCATGTCTGTGGTTTTTAAAGCCATGTCTTGTTTTGCCCAATTCACCATTTCACTGTAAAAAACATTTATTGTTACCATTTCAATGTGAAAAACATTTACTGTGTTATGTTTTTTCCAATTTACCGTTTCACTTTGAAAACCATTTACTGTGTCATGTTTTTTCCAATTTACCATCTTTGGTAAAACATTTTTAATCTTCTTCTTCTGTAAAACCTTTGGATAAAAATTATCCAAGTCTTCCTTTCACATGCATCTTCCATTTAATTATTTTCCATGGAAATAAACATTAATCTCCTTAATTTGTAAAATGTGAATTTTACCTCTGTAAAACAATTTCACCGTGAGGAAGAATTTCTTTTATTGGAAACCCCTTAATCATTATTGAAACATACTCCTGGAAAAATGCCACACATAAACCATATGATAAATGATGCATTTATTATATCGAGCTTGGGCTGGAGTGGTTTAATTCAAACTACTTTTCTCCCYGATATTCACCACGTAAAAACACGTGTCCACAACAAAAAACCACCTCCGCGTTAATTCTAGGCCCGATATGTTTGTGCGCCCTCCATCCATTCTTTGAATTTTCCATATTATAAATTGATATTYGTGCCCATGATTTGAGGATCAAATATTAATATAAATATTTTAATATAATAATATTTATATTAATAATAATAAACCCTTTTTTCTATTTTATAAGGACTTTGGGTATATGAGGCTTAACACATGACTTTGTGGATAGGATAAGGGTGCTTAATAAAAGGAATATTTTTTTATTTTCAACGGGAATATGAAAATAAGGGTAAAAATTAATGAAGTGATGGAACTAAGGGATTTAGATAAGTGTTAAGGCTAGGTATAGGTTGARGMTATTTGCCCATTTTTTGACTCATGGAGGACATTACTATTTTGGATGATCAGTTGAGTGAAGGATTTAGGTGATGGGATCTTGACAGAGCTGGTGAAAAAGATCTGAGTGGAAAGATAACACAAGGACAAGATGCTTTGGGAAAAATTAATGCAAATTAGCAGGTGATAACACTTTATATATCCTGCACCAGATTTTCAAGTAATGATTGCAAATGGAAGTACCACAAATTGTTTATGAAAATGCCATAGTATTAAGCGCAACATGGGGGAGTATTTTTTGGATAGCCCCATGGTTTCCATCCAAATGGGGGTGTTGATATTGCATTAGGGGTCCAATGGTTGCAATATTTGGGAACAATTACCCTTAATTTTCAAGATCTTTCATGAAATTTTACTCAAATGGCAAGGAAGTTGAGCTTAGAGGTATGCAAAGGAAACCCTCTAAAGTGATAAGCTCTAATATCATGACAATATTGCTCGAAAAGGGACACCTGGGTGTAGTTTCACAATTGTGCTCACTTGATGTTCAAACATGTGTATCCTTTTCTCCATTAGACCTCCAAATAGTTTTCAAAAATCATTCCAAGGTATTTGGTGAAATTCCTAAGGGTCTTCCACTTGCTCGAGATCATGACCATGTTATTCATTTGCAACTAGGGAGTGTACCACCTAATATTAGGCCTTACAGGTATCCATATGCACAAAAGAGTGAGATTGAGCACATGATCCAAGACATGTTAGAGGTTGGAATCATTCAACCTAGCCAAAGTTATTTCTCTTCTCCAGTGTTGTTGGTTACAAAAAAGGATGGTTCATGGCGTATGTGTCCAGATTATAGAAAAATCAACAAAATGACCATCATAGATAAGTTTCCTATCCCTGTCATTGATGAATTATTATATGCATTACATGGAGAAAAATTATTTACTAAACTGGATCTTTGTTCAAGATATAATCAAATCAGAATGAGGTAGGAAGACATTCCTAAAACAGTTCTTAGAACACATGAAGGCCATTATGAGTTTCTGTTTATGCCATTTGGACTCACTAATGCACCTTCAAAATTTCAAAGCTTGATGAATTCTATTTTCAAGCCCTTCCTTAGAAAATTTGTGTTAATATTTTTTGAAGACATACTAATCTACAAAAAATCTTGGGAAGAGCATGTACAACATGTTGACTGAGTATTACAACTATTGGAAGAGAAAAAACTTTATGCAAATCCTTCCAAGTGTTCCTTTGAGGTTCAAGAAGTGGAATATTTGGGTCATATTGTATCTCATGAAGGTGTAAAAGTGGACCCTAACAAAATTAAGGCTATGAGGGAATGGCCAATTCCCAAGACCTTGAAGAAACTTATAGCATTCTTATGATTGACAGAATATTACCACAATTTTTTCAAGAACTATGGTCAAATAGCAGCACCTCTAACAACATTATTAAAGAAGGAAGCATTTTTTCTAGATGTAATATAATATGCAGAATGAAAATATTTAGCAAGTAGTAATGGAACACCAAGAATTTGGCTAGAATAATACTAGAATAATACCAGAAATAGAACCTTTATTAAACAAATCAATGTTCACTTTCCTCTTCGAGGGGGAAACCTCGAGCAAAGCAGAGCTCTATTACAATAATATTCAAGACAAAATATCCAATACCTCCTACTCTTATTTATTCTAATTCTATCTTCTAAGGAAACTTCTAGAGGAAGATCTTTCTAGAAGCGAAAGCTTCTTTTAGGTCTTCTTACATTGACTTATTCTCCTTTATTTAATAGGCCTTATTAACTAATGTCAACCTTTATTACATATAAAACATATCCTAATAACTAAATACCCATGAATAGGGGTTAGGATTGGATCCTAACATGCCCCCCCCCTTCAAAAGTAGCCTTTTCCTCAAGGCCAAAGATGCGAAAATTGTTGGAGTATGGTCGATGTTTCCAAGTCACATCCTCTAGTGATGTGTCCTTCCACTTGATTAGCACTTCCTTGATAGTTCTTCCATGAAATTGATGTTCATGTGCATTGAGGAATGCTTCTGGTTGGAGCCAAAGGGAGCCTTCTTCATCTAAATCAGGAAGGATGGTTTGGACCTTGCAATTCTGTCCCAAAACTTTCTTCAAACAAGAAGCATGGAACAATGGATGGATTTTGGAAGTAATTGGAAGGGCCAATTTGTAGGCCACTGAACCAATATGCTTGATGATCTAATAGGGGCCATAAAACTTGGGTGCCAACTTGTGATGTCCTTGGGATTTGAAATATGTTTGTTTGTAAGGTTGAAGTCTAAGAAACACATGATCAAATTCTTGAAAATCCCTTTCTGAATGATGTTGGTCTGCTTATTGCTTCATGCAATTTTGGTCCATGTGGAGGTTATCCTTTAGAGCTATGAGGGTGGTTGTTCGACCTTACAACATTTTATCAATATATTGGACCTTTGATGTGCCTGGAAGATAGGTAGTGATTGTAGGTGTTCATTGGTCATACACTGCTTCATATGGGGTCATTTTAGTGGCCATATGATGTGAAGTATTGTACCACCATTCTGCCAAGGGAATCCATTGCACCCACTGGTGTTGTTTGTCAGAAGAAAAACATCGCAAGTAGGTTTCCAAACATTTGTTGACCACTTCCGTTTGGCCATCAGACTAGGGGTGATAGGCGATGCTCATGTTCAGTTGGGTGCTATGCAATTTAAACGACTCTTGCCCAAATGTGTTGGTGAAAGTCGGCTCACGATCAGACAAAATAGAGATGGGCATGCCATGCAACTTGAAAATATGATCAAGGAAACTTGTGCTACTAGTGTTGATGTGAAAGGGTATGGTAATGCACAAAAATGAGCATACTTAGAGAGGTGATCAACCATCACCATGATGACTGACTTGTTCCCAAATTTGGGGAGGCCCATTATAAAGTCCATGGAGATGTCCATCCACATAGAAGTTGGAATGGGTAGGGGTTGTAGATATCTTGGAGACTTGATGGTTTCACCTTTATTGTGTTGTCACACCTCACATTTAGTGATAAAATTAAGGATTCCCTTCTTCATGTCTTCCTAGGAAAAAAATGACGGGCACGGGAATAGGTCTTTTGGAAGCCAAAGTGACCAACAATAGTAGATGAGTGCAACTCATTTAAGAGACTTAGCTTGAGGGTTGAAGATGGTGATAGAACGAGATGATCCTTATACCTGAGAATATTCTCTTTCTAAGTGTATATTAGGGGAAGATTGGGGTCCTCTTGAAGTCGATGAATTATCTTAGACATAGTTGGGTGTGTTAGCCACTCTTTTCAGACTTCTTCAATCCAATCTGTAACTGTTATAGCAATATTTTCCTCACCATTGCTATCTTGCATAGAGGGTCTTCTTCCATTTTCCTATGCATACTCATCATCCCCTTTTGATGAATCTAGAGCTAAAAATACATATTTTTCCACATATACGTGCCCTATCTACTATACAACATGCGTATATACAGGTTGCTCCACTACAGCCCGTGTACATCAGGATTTGTGCCAAAAAATACAAAAAAGGAGTCAAGTTTCCATCTCACGATAGGAGATCTCTAATACTTGGCCTTCCATATACTGGAAATGTTTCGACTCGGCCCTTCAGTTGCATTCTGAAGGCTATAAAGGAACAACTCTGAGCTATGGAAAAGAGGAGAAAGCATTCAACTTTGAGAGCAAAGTTACTATGGAGAAATTACTTCATATTGAGTCTGCATCCCTTGTCCCTCAAGTCTGAACACAGTGTTCAGGCCCCAAGCTCTTTCCTTATTGTTGAGAGAACCTCATTGTCTCTCTCCTATGAGCTTTCCTTTGGTGGAGGATTGAAGTGGTGGAGGCCCAGTTGGAAGGAACTTGGTTTCTAGGTTTCGAACTGTGCCAACACGAAAGTCTATAATGTTGTCACTTCTGCTAATCAATTATTAATAGAAATACTCCTTTCCCGTCCTATTGGTATCGTGCAAATATATGATTATTATCCATGGGCATTTATGTAATGTTTATTAATGGATTATGTTATCTAATGTGCTAACCCTTTTCTATTATCACTATGTACTTGCTCTGCTTGTTTGTTGAGAACTTGTTGCAGGTATAAAGCTTTGGGTCAAAGTGCTCAACGATGGAACATCATCGAACGTTGGATCGAGGTAGGCCTCTTTATTATATTGCACATTAGTTTATATAGCATACGATGGAATTGAGTTGATTTCTGCAGTCATACCTGTCTATTGTGGTTTACCCTTGGCCATAGAGATTTTTTCCCTTGTAACAGAATTGGCGACTCCACTGGGGAGATTTTTCTTCTAAGGGTTGAAGTATTTTTTCTTCTTGCATTGCTCTTTTTCCTTTTTGTTTCTTGTCATATCTCTACTTGACAGATTCTGTTTACTCTGGGTCTGAGTTTTCATCCTTTTTCCCTTGCCTGACCTTGTTTTAAAGCCTGTACGTGCCTTTTTCCTTGATAGTCGCGTGTACACGCGTGCTGTCTCACTGCAAGTTGTGTATATACACACTTTTCTCCTGAACAGATGCGTATACCACTTTCCCTTGCTTGCTTTCTTGGTTTAGTGACTGCTGGGTGGGATTTGATGATTGATGAGCCTTCTTAGGTCCTTGTAGTGCTTGTTGAGCTTCTCTGGGTTGATAGGAAACCTGTTTGGAGTTGAATTTTTGGGCATAGTCTTTCTCATTGTTTTTCATTTTTGGTTTGTCCTTGAACCCTGGGTTGTTTTCTTGGCTTCTTGGTATTCTTCTTGAGTTATTTCATTTATACACAGTAGAATTTTATATATCAAGTTGCTTATCATTCCATGCATTTTCTTTTCCAGTATATTGAAAATACAAAAATATAGGCATTTTGCATTGGTTGGCATTTTTGTCTTTGAACCTTTATCATTTGCTTAGTGCATTTAGTGAAAGATTGAATTTTACTTCTGAATTGGAGAGTTGAAATTGAAAATTGCACTGTTTTTTATACGCATATCATTCATTGAAAAAGTTAAAGATAGACTTTGCATTATATTCATATTTATGTTTCTGCAGAGTCATAACATCATGAGTTTCACTTCCATACC
This sequence comes from Picea mariana, assembly GCA_032191745.1. Taxonomy (NCBI): domain Eukaryota; kingdom Viridiplantae; phylum Streptophyta; class Pinopsida; order Pinales; family Pinaceae; genus Picea; species Picea mariana. Next base: position 19,234 of record JASDQU011027622.1, on the reverse strand, counting down.
TTTTTGAGTAATCACAGACAATAAAATTTATGCTTTAAATTAAAATTGATTAGTCACGATTTTATATTTTAGGGTGCACAAACTAGTCTAGGATTTAGTGTCTTGGAATAGGATTTTTTAAGTAAACTTCTCGAAGGAAATTAAATCAACATATGTGTCTGAGACAGGGAGTTGAGAAATCCATTGTATAATTGGTAAGATCAGGAGGCTCTGCTCACACCAGGTTAATCACGAGGTCACACGAAGTTAATTGAAGGGACAAACCCCAGATACTCACCTAGCGCCAAAGATATTTCTGTGGATTTATTCGTATTTGGGGATCTTGCTAGTACCCATACCTATGTGAGAGGTGGTGCTTTCAAGGTTTTGGGCTTTGCTACCCTGCCCATACGGTGATCCAGACTTACGACTGTTCACCTGTGCATTGGTTATACAATGATTTATTAGTTGCTTGACTTAAGTATCTCATAGGTTACTTGCAGGGGTTATTCTGCTTGTATCATGGGTCAGATAGGGGTCGGACAACACACAACCTTTATGGAAGATTACCTCTCCAGGGGGATCTGACCGACTGGTTGTTAAGCCCACGAGGTCCCCTATAACTAATTCTGTTACCTCCAAACTTTAGCGGGGAGTCTCATGTCCCTCTTGGATGAGGCACACCTTCTCTAGCGAGGGAGGCCAGTCAACCACTTTAGCCCGTTTGCATGTATATTGGCCGTTTGATGTTTTGGTATGCTCTTTGATTAATAGTTGGCCTCAAGACTCTCTTTTGGGTGTCATCATCATGGATAGTGGAGTTTCTTTTTCTCCCTCATTTACTGCTACTCATCCCATGATGCCTCCTCATTTCGTGGGGATGGATCCTTCCACTTTTCACCATGGTATGAAAAACTATAACACTCAGTCTACACCTTTGGTCTCTAGTCATTTTTTTGTTGATATGCCTTCACCCGTGCAATCCTCTCCCTGGCCAACGTATATGAATCCTAGTATTGGACTCAGGGGCACCATGGCTCTAATGCCTATGCTAAGTACGTTTTAGATTGACATTTGTCACATTAATAAAGCAAAGAAAACCATCACATCAATGTACACATTGTAAGATATAAGTAAAGCTGAAGATCTCTTTTTATATATTTCAAAATATKGTGTTTATATTACAAAATYRGGGCTAAAACCCTCAATACACATATACAACCAATATACATATCCCACAACATCTACGCCTATGGCACCRGATGTGTGTCATGGTAGAAAACCATGGTGTTTGCGAGATGCTAAAAGAGTCGTACCCATGCTCTASGTACACCAACCACCTRTCGCTGCATGGCTTCAGGTAGATCCTCTACTTGAACCATAGGAATCCCCTGTGTCAAACAAGACAGGTTGCCCTGGATGTTTTGTAGGACTCTCTCTGCTTCTCCTCCTGCCTCCTCATCTCCCCGGTTACTCCGTCTATGTCRAAGGAATCCCTCTGGCCGTTGCAGACCCACATCTGTGATTACACAAGTATCTAGTTAATATTTAAACACCATCCAAAAAATGTTTTGTTCCCTAAATAAAAAATACAAAAATGAAATATTTAAAAACATTTTTACCTATATCACCGTAGGTGACCCCTGGTGGAACTGGCATATCTGGATCTCCTATGAAATCAATCCTCGCATAGGGATAGTCGTCYAGAGCAATGACTTGCCGCCGCCACCAAAAGAAAAAATCATAGTTGTAGGGTGTTGACACCCTACTTKCCCCCTGTCGTCTCATGATCTTGATCCACCGTGCCATGGCTGGATCGCATGGTCATCTAGGAAGGATCTCCACTCTAGGTCCCAGACCCAGAACCCGCTCGAAAAAGAAACTGCAAAGAATAGAGTCAAACCCGAAGTTTCACTTACTCCCTTGTTTTCACTCTGTCAACTGACCTTTAATATTGGTCAGTAGTGAGGTACACCAGTCATAGACAATGGGTCTAGCACACTCTACTGTGTAAAACATAAGCGGTCTCAATGCTTGATGCAACAAGGCTGAACCTATGAACCTGGTAAGAACGACCACAATGATCTTCAAATTGAGGTTACTTATTGCTTGGATGGGGACTTGACTTCCCACCTTGGGAGTCCCTGCTACATAGTGGGCATCGATATACTCCTCGATATTCATCCCACTCCCCGCTTCACATGACTTGAGGTTTACAACCTCTCCTCGGTGTGACAGACCGGTCAAGAAGTAGATGGCCTCTACTTTGAAACTCAATGATTTTCCATCGAGGATAAATCTTTCGCTATTAGGATCCCAATAACCCACCAACATCTCCAACAACCTCACTTGGGCCCTCATTCCTTTAAGAGCCCAAAACTTGTACAAGCCACATCTTTTTAGAGCCGCTTGAGCCACCGAATCTCAATCCACAACTGCATCTACTTCCTCATGCTCTCACTCTCTCCATTCAAGGACCATTATGCAAAAGACAAATCAATTTTTTAGTTAGAACCCTTCTTTTTGGCCATTTGTGTACCTGTACGCGGCTTCCCTTGCATACATTCACATGTAGGGATTAGTATACACCTCCTGTAGTTCACACAAAGGAATATACTTAGTCGTATACGTGACCTAAACAAAGACAGACTACGTACACCAAAATTCCTAATTTACGCCCTCAAAAACTAAAAAATTGGAACCTAATTAAAAAATGTAATTCACTAAATTTAAAGAAGATGATATGTAGAGTTAACTGATCTAGATGATTCATGATTTCGTTGCCCGATGCTCCCACAATCGCCATTTGAATCTTGGAGGTATTTTTGGTCCAAATTGCACTATTTGGGTAAAATTCAAAATGATACAATAATTTTTTATTTTATTACTATTTACAAGCTATTTTTACCCACTTTATATAGTTTCATGCTATTTTTTCACCTAATGGACTAATTCAAGAATAGTTTTAAGATGGCTTTTGTAGTTTTGACTCAGTTTTCTTGCGAATTTCATCATCATGATTGGTTGTTTGTCACCTCGGGCAAGTATTTTCATAACCTAGCATATAGGATAGGTATCCACTCCATCATTCATTTTTTCATTATCCTTCGACTACCATTTTTTATGCCTTAGGTATGAACCTATTTGTTATGAAACAAAACATTCCTTTTGTTATAAGTAGTGTTGCTAATAAATGGTAGAGACTTACCAAACATGGGTGCCCTAGTTAGATCCTCTTTGTCATTTGGTGCCCATGCTGATTTTTTTCCTTAGGACTGGGAGTCCATTATAACTTGATACATGACTTCATGACGAGCCTCATTTCTCACTCATGCACGCATGGCCTTATTCCTCGCGGACTCCCAAAAATGATTTAGTTAATCTCTTTTCCGACTCGTCTAAAAAAACCGAAACGATTGTCGAGTGTGTTATCACCCTATAAATTATAGGAATCAACTGGTGACTGGGATATTATCTGTCTCTAGTGTTTTTGTTGACAAATGATTTTTCATTTTGAAAATAATTTGAAAAGAAAAGAAAAAGAAAGGAAAAGAAAAAGAAAAAAGAAAAGAAAAGAAAGAAAAAGAGGGCATAAAAGAATTGCAATAAAAGCCCCATGCAATAATAGTAACTTGGTCCATACCTTTCAAACATGGCCAAGTTCTTTTTAAATTTGATGTTGATAGGGTAGTGAATGAATTTGGCTAAACAGTTTAATCTTAGCCAAAGTGTCTAGGTTAGATTAGTGAATAAATCTGTCCAGACTGTCTAATCCTAGTCAGATAGCCCTAGGGTAGAGTAATTTCTTAACCCAACAGTCTAATCTGGGTTAACTGTCATAGGAAACTAGGTTAGAACATAGGTTAGTGGAATTGTTGCTTCTTTTTAATAAAGCCAGCTCGATGTAAGTGTTGCACCATGTCCAAGTGATTAAAAGATAGTTTGGTCAAGCCCCATGGTGGCCTTTACTTCAAGAACTTTGAAAAAACCCATAAAAACGCAGTTATCCTAAGTTTTTCTAGTGCATGTGCTCTTCGCTCCACATTTATGCTCCCTGCACATATCGACGGTCCTGATCGCGGTGCCCAGAACTACGGTGCACAGAGAATTCTGGACCCCCCTGACCGTTCTTCTTTTATCCTGGGGGGGGGTCCAGAATCAATGATAAGACATGCGCTCATCTGGATAACTTAAGATCAAGTGCTCAAATCAACGGACAATATTTGATTACGGACCCCCCCATCCGTTCTGCCTTTAATGGAGGGGGGGGGGGTCCGGAATGAGTAACAAAAGGCACGCTAAGATCTGTGGCTAGGAAACAGGTGTGTAGATCAATGGCCCTAAATGGATTTCGGACCCCCCTGAATGATCTTCTTTTAACTGAGAGGGGGGGGGGGTCCATAATGGTAATCTCCCTCTGGCGGGTCCCTTGTATTATGTGGCATAAATCTATTGGTCCCGAAGTCCCGTCACAATCTGCTATCTGACAGACCCCCCATCACTTATGGATGTCACCTTCCACTTGTTCCACTTGTTCCCGAGTTAGTCACATCCCATAACTGTTGTCAGTCCCCTCCCCCCTTTCACTCATGGCAAGCCCCTTATTACGACTTTTACCTCCAATCCCTAGCCGCCACGTCACCCGTCCGTATCTTTAGGCCACCGTCACCTGCCATCTCACCCTCATAATGACCTGTTGTCCATTCATTACTGGATAACCTATCCGTTATCCTGCTGACTTGTCTCTCGCACCCAACTGACCCCATTTTTAAATAAAACTACAGTTTTTCCCCTACTTTCACTGTTCACCCATCACACTAGAGAAATTCACAGATTCCTCCTCTGTTACATCCCGTCGCCTTCATCCACAATCAGTCGACCCCACTAACTTTGTGTTTATTGCAGGTACTGTTGCAGAAATGGTGCCAAAGCCCAGACAAGCAAAAGGAGAAGAGAATCCGTTTCTCCCGCCTCCTGTCGACCTGGACAAGATCCCACTGGTCGACAAAGATAGATTAATCGCAGATACCAAATGCAATTTTGATTTCTCAGACCTCCAGTCATGGCTCAAGGAAGTTTTCTTGGACCAGAGTGATGAAATTGGACTCTGGGAGTCCAATTTACCCCTTTACCTCTTTCCCTAGATCAACCATTTTCCTGAGTTCACGCTTAAGTGTCAAGCTCATTATATTCCCTAACAAAGATCCATCATCTCCTCTGCTGGAGAGACCCTGTTCCTCATCACGCCCGAAGCCATAGACCAGATGATGCAAATTCCCTGAGCCGATTCTGCGTCCCCCTTTAAACTAGAAATTCTCACCGAATTGTACCAGAAAATGACTTTTCCCCAACGAGCTCAAATATTCAAGCTTTTCCTTCCCACATCCACTCAATTCCATTCCACAAATCCCCCTTACCCGTCGTCCATGTTCTCCACTAAGGGAAACCAGGTTATTTCTTCCCTTTGCACTCTGTTGGGATACTATTCCGACCAGTGGGTAGATGAGCCCATTCTGGGTTTTCTATCCATTTTCTCCGCTGACGAAAAACCCACCACCCAGTTTGATTTCAGTACATTCTTGGCCAATAATATTCACAAGCAGCTCATGAATTTTGGCACAGAAGGCATGTTCAGATACTTATCCATAATGGCATACATGTTTGTTTTCTTTCAGGTGGACAAGTTTGCATTTTCCATGCAGAAGATGGATGCAGATGGTAGACCTCAGGTGGTCACAGCATGGACCTCATTACTGAAGCACAACTCCATAGAGTACAACTTCAAGGCGTTCATCGATCTGTTCTACCACCCTGTGGTAAGCATGCTGAGTGGCAGGCCCGAGCCTCGAATAAATGACGAAGTCCAGAGAATCATGCATCTCTCGGACAACACAAAGACCAGGGATTGGTACCTGTACCAAAATCATACCAAGATCAGGGTATACGGTTGCGAGTTGGCACCGTATAAGCTGCCCAAATATTTGCCTATCAGAATCTTTTCATTAGAATATATAAGGCAGATTATGAATTCAGATGATATCCATTTTGTATCATTGAAAAAAAAGCAGCAGCTTCGAATCAAGGGGCAGATTGGCTCCTTCATCTGCAACAGTCGTGGCATCAGGGAAGAAGCGGACCGGATGCTGAGAGAGATGAAGTTTTTCTTTAGATTCCCATGCAATTATGATCCATGTGG
>JASDQU011027621.1:7977-20456 GCA_032191745.1 Picea mariana | reverse complement strand
TGGCCAGCTTATTAGTAATGTCATACAAAGAGAAATAATGTTCTATTTCAGTGATCCAACCCGTGGGGTCTGAGCCATCAAATTTATTCACCTCCACACGATGGGGATGCAGGTCCCATTGAAAGTCGTGGGAAGGAAATGAGGTGTAATGGGAGGATTTCGTACCATCAGGGTTATAAGGTGTGTAATAAGAGAACAGATCTTGGGTGGCTTTAAACAAGGCAATCAAAGTGTTCACTGTGTCCTAGAATTGTTGACGGGTGGCGGTCAATTGAGTGATGGTTGTGGGAAGTGATTTGAGTGGAGCAAGACGAGAATTGATGTTACCAATACTGGACATAATGGAATATATATCACTCTGGGTTTGGTCATGATCTTTGGCCAAGGTGGTGAGACGTTGTTCCCAATCTTAGTTGCAAGTGTGGGCCACGGGGAAAAATGGGATTGCACATAAATGAGTTACTGGTGATTGGAACCACTGCGATCAATGCAAAGAGAGGTAGTCAATGGGATAAATGCCCAATAGAGGTTTCGAGAAGGGGTAAGGTCCATTGAATTTTTTTTCCTTAAAAAATGATAGGTATGACTGTGATCAGGGCGAAGAGAGGAATCCAATGGGATAGGTCTCAATTAATGGTGTCGACAAGATCTAGACTTTTTTTTTACTCCTGCGGAGTTATACTCCAATCTGAATAATACTGTAGTGACAAAATGGACAAATGTTTAATAGGAAAAAATGTGTAGGAATTTCGCAACTAGAATGCAGAAGACACAGTTGCACATCAATAGATCTTGTCTGTTCTGTTTCTATTTCCATCCCAAAGGTTAGGGTATTCAGGGTTTCTACAAACAAGGGGTTTCCCTGTGCTATAGCTCTCTGATATATGTGACCCAATATCTCAGGGTACCAACTAAGGAGGCTAGATTGTGCCCTTAGCCATACTACCGACTACCCACGTACTAGAGAGTATCTTACCGAGTGTTGTTCTTAGTGGCACTATTGCAGTCAGGCAACCAATTGGTTTATCTATGGAGGGCTTTAGGATATCTAGGCCGATTCATATACATGTATTGTTTGATGTGCTACCACTCAAAGGGGTACCAACATGGGTTACAAGGGTGGCCAAAAATGTGTGCTTAAGTACCACTTTTAGTTCCTACATGTATGCTTCCCCGACCGTGGATTTATGCACTGAACGATATATCTATATAACTTTAAGATGTCGAAATACGTCTCCACCTTGAAAAAAATTAACCCATAATTTTCTGCCAAGGAAAGTGCTTTAATACCACTTGTAAGGTACCAGATCTATTATAATAGCCAAAAACATAAATATTGCAGAGAATAACAACAGAACAACAAAACACCAAAATAATACCTTTATTGATAGGAAACAATGTTCACTTGCCTCTTCGAGGGGGAAACCTCCAACAGAGTAACGCTATATTACAATTATTCTGAATAGAAAACTTCTCATACCCTCTACTCCTATTTATATTAAATCTATCTATCCAAAAGAACAATATAGAGGAAGATCCTTCTAGAAGTGGAAGCTTCTATTAGGTCTTCTTACATTTGACTTATTCTTTCTTATTGCTAGGCCTTATTAATACTTTCCTTTATTACATGGAAATATATTATTCTACCTACATGAGGGGTCAGGGAGGTCAGGTCCCTAAACACACCGAGAGGAATACAACTACATACAAACTTGACAATGTCTGCTCTATTGTATGACCTAGATCTATCATGCTTTTCGAGGTGTATTTGCCTTTCTTTAAGCAAACCCACATATACACGTTTGTCTCCAATGAAAATCCATGTACACGACCTCAAGGACTGTACGAAAAACTTCGTACAACTCGACCCTTTCCTGTGGCTTCGTTATGTTGAAACCCACTTGCAACTGCCTCTGTTCTCTTTTCTTCTTGACTCGATCTCTAGATGGAATTCCTTCATGATCCAAGCTCCGAGGAAAATCTTTCTTTGCTCTAGATCAATGTATCAAGTGTCATATCTGATCCCCTTGAGTCACAGTCCTTTGTGACTCAAACACTTGAGCAAAAGTCCTCCTTTTCTCTCAAGTGAATGGGGTTCTTTCTCCTCCACCTAACCTTACTTTTATAATCTTGAGTTATGACCTAACCTAATCTGCAAAGTGATTGACGACTGAGATTACTTCTCACCTCATTTGAGATCAATGACTATTATCTAATTCACTAATGCTAATTAAAACATTTCTTTAAATAAAATTCAACTCACTAATAACAACATTTTACTTTAATAATTCCTTTAATTAAAGTAAAGTTTCAAGGTAGAAGGATTTGGATGAATTCCACACGTCTAGACACTTAGACCTGTGCGAAAGAACCTATCCAATGCTACAAATATCAACAGTAAAAGCAAGCTTCAATAGCTAGGTACATAAAACCATTTTTAAACAAATGGTTTTATGGGGTGTTTCTTTTATTTAAATATAGATGAAAAATTTAAAGATGGAGAAATTGTCATGTTGTTGCAGTCTGTGTGACCTTGATCAACAACAAGGGTTACCCCCAATCAAAAGTCCCAATTCGACCTCACATTGTTTGGAATAGGGAACCCATTCAGATTCTGGTCCATCAACCATTACTAGTTTGGGTTTTACCAGTTGCGGCTTGGTCCACCAGCTATGGTTTCTAAGCTAAAGAGTGAAATGAAACTAATCTAAGATGCATGCATCTGGAAGAAAATAATGGTAACAATAAAGTAAACACAAAACCACACATGCTTCTATCAATGGCCCAAGAAATAGTTTACACTAAGCAAATAAAAGAATACGGGTAAATAACTGGAAACCTAGAATATTCTAGCATTGAAATAATCATTTACAATCCTATGTTCACATATTCAAACAATTGTTTTCTGAAGAATATAAATAAAAATGCAGCTATCACATATATGAATAGTATATAATGCGAGATACATTCTTACACAACTTTAGTGCTGAGCGAAGGATAGCAGAACAATCCACAACTAGTGCAACACATGAATTATAGTTCTCCAGAAAATAGCTTGGCCAAAAAAGGCTTCTTCTCATTAAATCTTTGGCAGTAGTACATGAAAGATCCAAGAGCCAAAAGCCTCAAATTAGATACAATCCCCCTATTTATTGCAATTCACCCTGACTGTTAGCCTTCCCCCTTCCTGACTCTTGACCTTCCATTTGCAAAATTTTGTCCCTATTCTCTATGGAATGATGAGAAAATACTTATAGCATAAAAATAATAATTTACTATCTCATACATCATATACATTCACATTTCAAATTTGTCTTTTAGTTTTTGGGCCGTCATGGGTTTTGGCCTTAGTTCACCTCATACAATGTGGTGAATAATTTGCACACTTTGGGTCTCTCTTGCCTCTATGCCTGGGACTTGCCTACCGTGAGAACTGTGATTCATCCTTTTCCATTTGAGATTGATTCTTGTTTGTTGATTGTTTCTCGTGTGTTGGTATCTCATCCATTGTTGTAGTTAACATTTGTGGAGACATTGTTGTGTACTAGTGGATCTTCCTTGCCTTAATGTATAACATCTATTTCTTTGTAGTCTGCTTCTTCACACAATATGTATTCACATTCCTGAGTATGATCCTCTCATGGTATTGGTACCTAGGTTCCATTTATCATGAAATAGATAAGTTTCCAATATAAAACCTTATGACATACTTTAAAAATGTGTATTTAAACATATCGAATCCAATTGCCAGCTCAGTGAGAAGTTCAGGTCTACTTCCATGAGTTTGATCTATGGTCCATTAGATGGTGATTTCACGAGCATCCCCATTGAAATGTTGCATTTTTAGGTTCTTGGGATGTTAATAGTACACCAATATTCAAACTTGAAAATGTGGGACAAATGGTAAGGAATCTCCTAAAAACTATAACTAAGAAGTTGTAGAGATTGAAAAGGAATTTACAATGGTATAAGGAGTGTGTGAAATGGAGCTCATAGTCAAAATTTATGGAAAAAATAAATCTAGGAGATAGGTTTTGCCCAGTATGTTGTGTTGCACCCTTTTCCAATGTCCGAGGTAATACACCCTGAGTTTCTTGGCACACTCACCAACACTTTCATATTATTCTATATTTGATAAATCTCAATTGGAATCCAACCTTACAGTTTATTCATCCATGCCTCAAAGGATCAAATCTTATTCATCATTTTTGTTCGTAGGATGACGTTTAAAAAAATGGAACCAAGAGCAGTTTATTGGAATCCAACCTTATAGTTTATTCGTCCATGCCTCAAAGGATCAAATATTATTCATCATTTTTATTTGTAGGATGACATGTAAAAGAAAGGAACGAAGAATAGTCTAGGGGATGACATGTGTCAGCGTCCCCATTACATTTCATGGCCGGTGTCCTGGAGGGTATGAGAGATTTAGAGTGTTGGAGAATCATGGATACACCATAGAGAACGAAGGATTGTAAAGTTTCCAAGGTGCTGATGTTTCAAGGGTCATGAGACATTTGAGATGGTTCCAAGGCGTCGATGTTTAGGGGGTCACAAGGGATACAAGATAGTGGAAGGTTGTCAAAACGTAGGTGTGAAGGATAAGAAGATATTCACGGGTCATTGAAATTGAGGTGAATTATAATGTGGGAGAGTCATCCATACATGAAAAGTAGTCAAAAGAGGCTTATAATGGTTAAGTAGGGGGGGAGATGGGTTGAGAGGGACCGCCCCCTTGTCTTCATGCTCCAACCTAAACCTTTTTTAATGCTTCAAAATATTTCTTTAAACAATTTAATAAGTCATTTATTGAGGAAACCTCCCATTTTATTTTTTATATTAAACTTTGCTTAATTTTTTTTTATTTAAATTGTTTCAAAATATTTTAAACTTTAAATATTTTTTTTTCATAAGTTTTTTTTAATATAATATTGCATATAGGCGTTTGGATTAAATATGTTGGTCAATGTTTAATAATGTTAAAAAGAGGGGTTTTGACACAAACTAATATGAATTAGAAGATTCATAATCTGTCTATAGGATGCTCGATTGAGATGTCGTTTTTTGTGATATAGAGATCATGGGAGAGGTTTTCAATGAGAGAAGTTACAATTTCATTCAAGCATTTTACCGATTTCATGCATAATGAGGTTCACTTGATGTGAAATATTTGGTGATCGTTTTAGCACTTATGGACCTCAAATTTTGATTCCATTAGTGGCATTGGATTCCTAATCTTGCAAAACTTATAGTAGGCCTGTTTGGGAGGTGAAAATTTCACTTTGACCAGTACTCAAAATTATGAGCAAAAACATTTTTTAATAAAAGTTCAGGCCTCATTCTTATCACTGCTTCACTTGAATTTAGTTCCATCAATTCTTGCGACATCTGTGTTGTATAGGATTTCAATCTATCCATTGAAACTAAGGTTCTCTATTGGTAGCTGATAGATATGATCTTGTAAAAATAGTTAACTGATGTTGAGAGAAACTGATAGTGAGCAATTGGCATGAGTATCGATTCTTTTTTGAGAAGCAATCCAGAGCCAATTTATGTCTCATAGACATTGTAATCAATCCACATAATGATAAATGTCACTTTCATAGTTAGGGTTAGTCAAAGAACCAAGATGCACAAAAAATACATGTGGGTATGATAAGCACAATAAAACTGCTTGCGACACAAACAAACTTGATAAGACTATTTCCACGCTCAATCATGACTACAACATGACATAACTCAAAACAATAGGCAATCAGACATCGATCATCCATTCAAACAAGAAACACTTAACATTTAGAAATCAAGAGAACCTGGTTAATTGGCGTAACAATCAAAAGATGGGTTAAAAATTCTTAGGAAGGGCCCCAACCCAGTTGACTTGGTGAAGGTATTGAGGCTTCAACATGTCCATAACAGTCCTTGCTTAGGCAGATTAGTATTGTTTCCATTTTTTTTCTATTAATTATAGGTTCATATATTGTAATAATTTCCTCTCCCAAGTTTGAGTTAAAAAATGTTTTTATTTTTGATAATTTTCCTTGAATTATGATTGGTTAAAAATATATGATTTGATATTTTCTATCATTTCTAATCCGAAAATATCGATTAATTTTTGGGTCATACGTTACAACTTTCTAAAGTTGAGTTGAAAAACAATAATAATAGTAATTTATTTTTATTAGTCCCAGGGAATATAGTGATCGATTTTCAGTCAAACTATATTGGCTTTGTAATTATATTTAAAATTTTCTATAATGTTTTCAAAAGTTTCATGATATTGATGTATTGAATTCAATATTTTTTAAAATAAAAAAATTGTTTATTAATATTTAATATTCATTAATTCTATTTTTTGATTGGTTAAAAATCATGAAGTGACAATTTATGCCTGCTTGGATGTGAAATAGTCAGATAAAAAAATAATTGAATTTTATTTTTATTTTTAGATATTTTAAATATTGCCATATGTCCTTAGCAATGTACACTTGTCATGTTTTGGGATCCTCTGTCCTGCGTAGATGTCCTGGGAAAATCACCTTGATGGGATCCTCTGTCTTCCGCATATCTCCTCTGTCTTGCCCAGATTTCATCCTCTATCATGAGCATATTTCCTTAGATCACTTTTGTTTAATGTGAGTTGACTAAAGCAATAACCATGTAGTTACAAGTCAATGTGGTCTATCACCCATTATCAATTCAATATTCATATATCCCTAATATCAATGAAACTTTAGACTTAGTTTCCACAAAACTTCTGATTAGTAAATAAATTAAATGAAGCAGCTTCTCTGATTTTAGATAAGCCATTTAAGACGATGACAATAACAATTTAGTATTCATATCCTTAATATCGATGAAAATTCTAAGTAAATTTTCACGTTTCTAATTCAGTAAATAAATTAAATGAGGCAACTTCTCTAATCTTAGATAAGCCTATTTTCTTTCCAATGTTCATACTTAGTTTCCATATGTAAAATACCCAAACTTAAATGTAAATAACAAAAAGTAAAAAATAAAATTTAGTTTCCTACCTGGAATATTCCAAAATATCCCTCAGAATATGTTGGTTAAAGATTTGTAAAGGAAAATCATATTAAAAGTGGAATACTATGTAATGATGTTGCTAAAAATAGTGGTGCAACACAATATCACACTATGATTTTTGAATGCAAATGTGCAGGCCATATTTATGGTTAAAGATTTGTAAAGGAAAATCATATTAAAAGTGGAATACTATGTAATGATGTTGCTAAAAATAGTGGTGCAACACAATATCACACTATGATTTTTGAATGCAAAAGTGCAGGCCATATTTATAACAACTTGCTAATTTTAAGAGTTGGGGCATAAAACCATAGATTTTGAAGAGTTGGGGAATAAAACCATAGATTCTTAAATATTAAAGTAATCTCTTAAACAAGAATAAAAAAATGGCAATAACATAGGCAATTATATAGCAGATTTCAGATAAACTCATATAGACTATGGGGTCTATAGAGGGAAACCTTTTGGATGGATGGTTTGCGTAATGACTTGGAAATTTCCAAGGTTATTCGATGAAGATTTTGAGTTAGTTTCCATGAAACTTTCGATTAGTAAATAAATTAAATGAGGCAGAGCAACTTCTCTAATCTACGTAAGTTTCTTGAAGCCATTATGACATTGACAATGAGTTTATTGAATGAGGACGGCTATGCATTAATGTAAGGTGAGTTTTGTCAATAGTCTACCACCTTTCTTGACTGCATAGGGTTCTTCTAAACACCACCATTGGGTGCTTCATATACAACATTGAATAGTTGAAGATAAATTGTTCACATTGAATAATTGAAGATACATTGGTCGCATTCATGTAGTTACACTGTTCGCGGAGAAGATACATTGTTAATGTTCATGTTCGTGTTCTTGGATCTATTCTTGAGGTAGACACTATTTACTCTTACTTACATTGAAAGGAAAATAATCTTAATATGCATGTCTGATTTATCTTCCATAACATATATATGTATAATTTCTCTTCGATAGCATATATTTATTTTGAAGAAAGAGTATTAGTTTCAATGTCTCTTTTGATTATTTTGGAGGAAGAAAAAAATAACTTAGTAAGCATTGTTTTGTTGTTTTATTTTGAAGGAAGAAAAAATACACTTAGTAAGCGTTGCAAAAACATGGTACAAAATATTAGTTTCAATGACTATTTAATTTAATATTTTAAAGGAACAAAAAAAACAGAATGCTTGGTTGGTTCATCTTGTAAGTTTCTTACAACCACCTATGATTTGGGATTCCTCACATTCCTTGTTTGAGCTATATATCTTTATATTGGTCAGAGGTCATGTACTAAACCAAAAAAGGGCTCATCTTGTTTGATTCAAGGTCATGTTTCCTGCTCTCACTTCCCTTGTAGCGTTGAGGGAGGAGTGGCCAGAGTTAAGTCCGTATGTCTCATAATCAAAATACAAATAAGTTAAGGTTGAATTTTCTACTAGAATAACCAAAACAATGGAATATCTCCAAATAACCAAAAGATGGTATTTATCTAAAGTATTTCAACTCTGTGTAATAATGACTAACAATACATTGTATATGTACTAGCTTACAATGCTCATGTAGGCTAACATACACCATTATATCAATATAATACACCATGCATTCCCCATATAATTTATATTAGCTAACCCCCCACAAATCAATTTAGCAAGCATTCCGCTTGTATGGAAAATCATGTTTTTAGCCTTTTACAATGTTAAACCTAGAACAAAGTTTTAGTGCAAGCCTTCATTTTGATCATATTTTTGCAAAAAAATAATATAAAGTCATAGAAAATATGCATGCAAGATGTGGAGAAGGAATAATCACCTAGTGTTTCATGACTTTAAACTAGAAGTAATCTTTTCCTATATTAGAAATCTACTGTTCAAAAGTGAAACAAATATATTACAGACTAGTCATTAAAGCCCATAAAAAGATGAAATAACAAAGATAATGGTTAAAACATGTTTGTTTGCTAAAATGTCTTATTTTTGTTTTATTTTTCAATTTATAACTTTTCTTGTATCATTATGCAGTTCACTGGATCTTTAAGCTTTATGGAATAGTAAAATATGTGACCATACATGCTAGAAGTCACCTCCATTCAACTCAACCAATCATTCATTTCATGATAAAAAAATATTCTATTCCAAACAGTGCCATATCTAAATGAATTAATAAAAATAATTAATAAGTTCCATGAATGAATTTTATTTAACTAAATTCCTATAATGAGATAAGAACTTCTAAGTTGAGTTTATTCTCCTAAAAACTTTTCTCAAATCTTCAATTCATCTAAGATTGTAAATTTTAATTGATGTATCAACATATAGGAGCGTCTGCATTTTTTCACCAAAAAAGGATAATATATGAAACAAGTTAAAGATCACAAATCTGATAACTGTAGAGTTTGACATATATGAGTGGAATTCTTTGGTTCATTCTGTTGTAATGCCTCACAATGCGATTTATTATTTTGAGGCATGTACTGTAATACACGATTAAGGTAAAGTTCTTTCTCCATTGTTGAGAAAAAACAATGTTTAAGAGAAACAATATTTGGACATGGTCTAACATATGCATTATTTGTAGCTCTCAATTCTTGTACTGCTTGTCTTAAAGAACCATCTTGATTGCA
Organism: Picea mariana; assembly: GCA_032191745.1. Taxonomy (NCBI): domain Eukaryota; kingdom Viridiplantae; phylum Streptophyta; class Pinopsida; order Pinales; family Pinaceae; genus Picea; species Picea mariana. The sequence goes on along the minus strand of JASDQU011027621.1, from coordinate 10,783 downwards.
ACAATTTCTTCGATTTCTCTGCATTTAGCCTCCACAACGTAATCATCGTAAATTTTCATTCCAAACACAAAAGAAACATTATATAAATCCCCCATTTTTTAATAAAGAAGTAAATTATGACCTGAAAAGACAATGCCAAAAGACCTGTTCCAACCACTTGATCCAAAGAAGTAAATTGTGACCTAAAAGACAATGCCAAAATACCATGTTCCAACCACATGTTCCACAATGTAATTGATGGTATGTCAAGTCAATAAAAGAATAAATAAACAATTGAAAAAAACATCTAAAAGGAAATAACTTCATTTAAATTCTTGTTTGTGGCCTACTAAACTCTCTCGTTGTGAACACAATTATTAGGTAAACCTGTTTAGGTTGGCCATTTCTATCACCAATGGTTGTAGTTATAATGTGGCTTGACTCTACATCTATACCATCAACAATAGTTGGCTCAATATCTTGTAGTTGATTTACATTGACATGTGAGGAAGAATTGTGTATAAAAAATGCTTCCACAAAAACAAGAAACAAACATCCTTCTTTCATTTCTTACTTCAAAGTCAAGTTTTCCTCTTGAAACGAAAATTATTAGCTTACTTTTTCATCGTTGAAATCCATTTTTTTGTCTTTTATCCTCATATCAATCATCTCTCTACCAATCCAATCGACATTGTTCAATGACCCTTTCAACCTGTTGATTGTCCTTGAACTCCCCACACCTCCATTGTGCCCCAAGCTTGTTGATGCCATAAATCAATTAGGTTTCCACAATCTTGAAAAAATAGTGTATTCTTCCCCTTGGGATTTTACTCCCCACTATTATCTCATTTTAATTTGATCAACCAACAGAGGCTTCCAAGATGTATAAACCAGTTTATGAACTATGTCACAATGTTGAAAACAATTGTAACTATTCAAAAATGCAGACATATTTCCAAATGTGGCTACCTACACTAAATGACAGCAACATGCATTTCCCTTTAAATAAATCTCAGTACTAGATATCTAACTTCATCTCAAGCACGTGGGTACTAAATATCCCAACATGATCTTCCACATTTGAAGACTTCGTAAGCATATGAATGCTAAAATATCAAATACAAAGACATTAGAGAGCAAAAAAATGTAGGGAGGTCCACTGATCAAATATCTTAGGCATGCCATGCTTGAATGTTATACCTAGGTAAACTACTTCAGTGAATGTGTTTTGGGTTTAAGAGACATAAACGATGAACCTGAAGGGTTGGCGGTAACTGAGGCTATTAGTGGATTTGAAGCTTCTGCAAGCTCGAGAGGTCTGTAGCTTAGCCGAACCCGATTGTGTGTTGGAAGCTTTGATCTCCACAACAAGAAAAATACAAACTAAGATATCTGAGAATGTATTGTTCCTCTCCCTGGATGGAGCTTGCATGGTCTGAGCAATGTGGAACTGCCCACCTACTGAACTCTCGTTGTGAACACAATTATTAGGTAAACCTGTTTAGGTTGGCCATTTCTATCACCAATGGTTGTAGTTATAATGTGGCTTGACTCTGCATCCATACCATCAACAATAGTTGGCTCAATATCCTGTAATTGATTTACATTGACATGTGAGGGAAGAACTGTGTATAAAAAATGCTTCCATGAAAACAAGAAACAAACATCATTCTTTCATCTCTTAGTTCAAAATCAAGTTTTCCTCTTGAAACAAAAAATATTAGCTTACTTTTTCATCGTCGACATCCAAATTTTTGTATTTTATCCTCATTTCAATCATCTCTCTACCAAGCCAATTGACATCGTTCACTGACCCTTTCAACCTGTTGATTGTCCTTGAACTCCCCACACCTCCATTGTGCCCTAAGCTTGTTGATGCCATAAATGGCTTAAGTTTCCACAATCTGGAAAAAACAGTGTATTCTTCCCCTTGGGATTCTACTCCCCACTCTTATCTCATTTTAATTTGATCAACCAACAAATGCTTCCAAGTTATAGAAACCAAGTTATGAACTATGTCACAATGTTGACAACAATCGCAACTATTAAAAAATGCAGACATATTTCCAAATGTGGCTACCTATACTAAATCACAACAACATGCATTTCCCTTTAAATGAATCTCAGTACTAGATATCTAACTTCATCTCAAGCCTGTGGGTACTAAATATCCCAGCATGATCTTCGACATTTGAAGACTTCATAAGCATATGGATGCTAAAATATCAAATACAATGACATTAGAGAGCAAAACAATATAGGGAGGTCCACCGATCGAACATCTTAGGCATGCCATGCTTGAATGTTATACCTGGGGAAACTACTTCAGTGAATGGGTTTTGGGTCTAAGAGACATAAACGACAAACCCAAAGGGTTGGTGGTAACTGAGGCTAGTAGTTGATTTGAAGCTTCTGCAAGCCCAAAAGGTGCCCAAGAGGTCTGTAGCCCAAGAGGTGCCCAAGAGGTATGTAGCTTAGTTGAACTTGATTGTGTGTTGGAAGCTTTGATCTCCACAACAAGAGAAATTCGAACTAAAGTATCTGAGAATGGATTGTTCCTCTCCCTGGATGGAGCTTGCATGGTTTGAGAAGATACGAGTTATTTGGAGTGGCATGTATAAAAAAATATTGAAAGAATGACAATGACAGTTATAAACTCGACGTTTATGAGGGAAGCGACTTTTTTGTATATGTAGAAAAATGATTTATTTTCATGCGCATCTCAATAAAAGGCATGTCAGTTACTTAAACAATAGTTGTTTCGATTCAAAACGACAATCGTTGTAATGTGAGGGCCACAGTCCACGTGGTATTTTATTTTACAACA
>JASDQU011027620.1:7630-18945 GCA_032191745.1 Picea mariana | reverse complement strand
CACACATACTCCAACCAAGGGAAGTCTTGAGTCTTCCCACATCTTGACTTCGTCCATGTACCTCTGCCACTTCCCCACCTCAGTAAATTTCACAGAGCCATTTGCTTCTGGGAGTCGCGTTCCCCTTTTTGTCGACATCAGCACAGTTTTTCAAAAGGGCGACAATATCTTGATTCTCATTCTCCACTCAATGAGAAATCTCGGACGACACAGGGTGAAACACCATTGCTCCCTACTGTCATTGACCCCCATGACATTTGACGCCAACACTTTCTCATGTTATGGTGGGTCTTACTTTGCGACTATTGCAGTTATTTCTCTCATTTGCCGAAGACCTCTGAACTTGGCAGGGCTATCAATGCACACATCATCGTTGCTACTTATTACCGCGATCACTGCCTATTATTCAGAGTATGTTCATTTGTAGAATTGTCTTCTGCCTTGATCACAACCGCCCTCGAGGGAACTGCAGTTGTCTACACCAACACTTTCATCATCTTTTTCAGAGTTATATGACACGAGCATGGGGCATGCTCGCCTTGTTTGTACACAGTTTTATACTTTTACACACCTCATAGAAAGTCGGGTCCTACCGGTTCCTTTTTCCCTCTAATGGATCGCTCTAGACGACCCCACTATTGTTCTCTCTTACAACAACATTCTCAGTAGAAGAAACATTGATGGATTTCGGCTATACGTATGCTCCTAACCTCATCCATGAGGGGGCATCTGCTATTACTGAAATTTCGTCAGAACATGGTTACAAGAACTCAACATCGTCAAACAGTAATGAAGTCATTCATGGACCTGAATTAATACCACAACATTCAAAAAAGGTCAAAAACTATACAAAGTAGTGAAAAAATGAAGAGCGCTATGCAGACATTGGGCGCGCGTGCGCATGCGCGGAACAGGAACATAGAAATCACACACAAGCGCACGATGTGCGACTGTTAGCGCAAAAAGTCGCGCACCTACTAAACGAGGCATTTATGAGAGTGGTCGGCATCCCACCCACTTATGGTTCAACTCCCAAGATGATTTGACCCTCAAATCCAGACTGGATCCGAGTGCTGGGCTAGTCAAAGACCTAAGAATGCCCTAAATGGCCTCTTTTCACACCACAAAGAAGTTAAACAATAACCCAAAGCAATGCTATAGAAAGCCATGAATGCACCTCATTTTCTCAAGGAATTCAAAGTAATGTTATGTTGCCTCTATTTTTTTGAGGACTCCATCCTTGACAAGAACATATTGGCACAATTACATTGGACAATCCACCTCACCATTGAGTGGATTTGTAAAGAGTTCTTTCATCACCATTTTCAATTTTCTTTGTTGTAAGAAGAGCTAGAGAGTGAGGGTCCAATAACCTTCCCTTGGAGAAAGAAGGGACTCATAGTCCCCTTTCTTCTTGGTGTTTTGTTTTCACTAATAGATCAGCCTCAAACATTGGTGACATGGGTCTTTTGGTTCTTTTTGTTTCTATGTCCCTATGCTCATGAATTTAGTTTTTATTGCATCTCTTAGTTTAATTCTTAATTGTAGTTTTTGTTTTCTTTCCCTAACTCTTTTCTCTACAGCTGTCCTACTCAGCAGACCCAATTGAGCTTGCAAGCACCTCTGTTTTGCTCAACAAGGTGACGAAAGAGGCACAACAATTAGGTTTTTGTCTTCCAAGGTGAATTGAAAATGATAGGTTAGGGTTTTTGTAATTTAGGCAAAAGAGAAACTAATATAAGGTGATAGTTAAAATATTTGAAATCCTCATTTAGCCTCAAGCCTAATTCAAATACTTAGATATTGTTAGTCCCTGCATGCTTTTGTGTTTTAATTTATATAGATTAGGTTGAATATACTAGTGTAGCAATGTCTAATTTAATAAACCACTTTATTTTAGGCAAGAAAAGGAAAGAAACCATTAAATTTGATGCTTGAAAATACAATTAAATTTATGCTAGTTCATATGATGCTTGAAAATGTTTGAAAATGTTAAATTTATGCCATAAAATAGAGATTCCCTCTCCTTGTTTTACATTCAAGTCCTCATAACCCAGGGTTGGTACTCTTTGAGGTCAAGCTCTAATTTGGGGATATGAGGGAGGTACATTATACATCAAAAGTATTTGATGATAATCTAATTGTTTATGCTAATTTTTGGTTTAGACCCTCGGTGAAATCCTCACCCAACTTCAAGCATAATACAAATACCTAAATATTGTTAGTCCTTCCATTCTATTGTGTTTTAACTTATTATAGATTAGGTTGAATATATTGATGTAGAAAGGTCTAAATTAATAAAGTATATAGTTAATCCTACGAGAATTTCATTAATTCAGTCACATTACCTTATTATGGCCAAGCTACATCTTCTAGAAATAGTTTTTTCAATGTGCTTGAATCCAAATTGGTCCCCTTGAAAAATAAGGCTCATTTGCATTGGATACCTCTTTAAGCACACCTTCTAGCTATCTGATGTATTCTAACATATGGGGCTTACCCTCTTCCTAAGCTTCACTTGTGCCTCTTAGGATGTAAATAGATGGATTATGTGTAAGTAAAGAGAGGATAAGTGATCCATATTGGACCATTATATTATTTTTAATCCATATCAGTATGCTTTGGGTGGAAAAATTGGAGGAATTAGCTTGCAAGTCCATTTCGATGACTGGTCTAAATTTGGAAATTTAGGTCCAAACAACTGCCTGAAATATTCTGGAGCCATTTTGAGGCATAGAATGACACCTTTTTTGGTCTAAACATTACTATGGAGGAATATTCTAAATCCTACACATTGATACCATTCCAATGGTGCAGATCATTTGTCAATCAGAGTTCATATGAGAAAATTATGTCTCCCGCAAGTTGACCTACCATATTGATGACCATGGTGCGAGTGGATGCCACGTCAACCTCCATTACTTAGACATGTGGGGCTAGCCATGTAGTGAATTTTCTAAGAAAATTCTAGAAGGTTGAAAACCTTATCACAATTGAAGGTTGAGAAAGTCAAAACCCTACCCCTAGATGCCTATCAAGCTATGTTAAATATCAAACCACTAGGAGGAGAAGGGGTTCCATTATTTTGCATTGTATCTTATTCCATAACTTAGCATAACATTTGAGAGTGGTGTTCTATGAGCATAACATAGGAGGAGAGTTTTTTTAGTATCCATACATGCCACATCTCAAAGGAAACTCCACTGAGAGTGCCTCTTTCTTTGTATTTGCATAATTTCTATACCAGAGAAAAGAGAGCAAATAAACCTCACCTTCTAGCTGGTTTTTCTCTCGTATTGGATTTCCCAAGTCATATCTTGTGATTATTGTTGGATGGTGTGATTGTATTTTATTGTTCTCTATATTCCACATTTTATCCATTTCATGCATAAGTAGAAAATCAGTGACTAAATATTTTGGAGATCTAAAGGAAAAATAACCTTGATAGTAAAGATTTTAGTATTTTATTAGATCTGTTGTGATGAAATATTTTAGTGGAATATACACGATAGTTTACAGATCAATAAGAGTCAAGATATGCCTCTTTAATTTATTTGAAAATGGTGAGTGACTCATAGAGAGAGGATTGTTGTTGTGTATTTCGATGAGTACCTTCTTCTAGACTGAATTCATCTGTAGTATGAAATCAATTGTAAGGTACCAGATCTATTATAATAGAAGAAAAAGGAAATACTACAGAGAATAAAAATGGAACAACACAATATATGAAACCACAACACCAAAATAATACCCTTATTGATATGAAACACTGTTCACTTGCCTCTTCGAGAGGGAAACCTCCAGCAGAGCAACACTCTATTAAAATGATTCTCAAGACAAAGAATTTGCATGCCTCCTACTCTTATTTATATTAATTCTATCTTCTAAAGAAACTTCTGGCATAATATCTTTATAGAAGTGGAATCTTCTATTAGGTCTTCTTACATTGTCTTGCTCACATTTATTATTAAATAGGTCATATAAACTAGTGTTGACCTTTATTACATAGAAAATATATTATTCTACCCACGTGAGGGGTTAGGGAGGTTAGGTCCCTAACATTCCCCCCCCTCCCTTAAAAAATAACCTTGTTCTGAAGGATTGGGATGAGGAAATTGTTGCAAAATGGTAGTGATCTCCCAGGTGGCATCTTCTGGAGTTGTATCTTTCCACTACACTAACACTTCATTGATGGTGCACGAACGGAGACGATGCTCGTGTTGGTCCAAGACTTCTTTTGGTTGCAACCAAATGGAAAATTCTTCATCCAACTCAAGGAGATGAGTTTGAGTTTGGAACTCAGTTCCAATCACCTTCTTTAAGCATGAGACATGAAAAACAAGATGGAGTTTAGAATCACTGGGCGGAGCTAACTGGTAGGAAACTGGCCCTATGTGCTTGAGAATGGAATAAGGACCATAAAACTTGGGAGCAAGCTTCTGACAGTGTTCAACTTTGAGTGAATTTTTCTTGTGAGGTTGCAGATGAAGAAACACTTAGTCCCCTTCAACAAATTGACGTTCAGAATGACCTTGATCAAGTTGTCTCTTCATACGATTTTGAACCATGACCAAATTGTCCTTAAGGGTACAGAGAATAGCCTCATGTACTGTAAGATGTTTTTCAACCTCCTGAACCTTCGAGACACCTATATTGTATGAGAGAACCAACAGTGTATTTTTTCCATATACTGCTTCAAACGGTGTCATGCGACTAGTTGTATCGTAAGATGTGTTGTACCACCATTTAGCTAGTGGAATCACTGAGCCCACGGATTTTGTCGATCAAATGCAAAACACCGTAAATATGTTTCCAAACACTTGTTGATAATTTTGTTTTGGCCATCATTCGGGGGATGATAGGAAGTTTTGAGATGTAATTGGGTGCCCTATAGCTTGAACAATTCTTGCCAAAAACTGTTCGTAAACGTGAGATCCCTGTCAGAGAGAATAGAATGAGGCATGCCATGAAGTTTGAATATATTTTCCATGAAAACTTGAGCAACTGTGGATGTGGTGAACGGATGTTGTAGAGAAAAAAATGAGTATATTTGGAAAGACGATCAACCACCACCATGATGATTGATTTATTGCCAAATTTTGGTAGGCCCACAATGAAATCCATAGAAATATCCTTCCAAATAAAAGGGGGAATGGGAAGGGGTTGGAGTGTTCTTTGGGCATTTATTGTTTCTCCCTTGTTGCATTGACAAACATCACATTCAACCACAAAGGTGGGGACGTCCTATTTCATACCATCCCAGAAAAATGAATGTTTGATCCTTTCATAGGTTTTGGTAAACCCTGAATGCCCAGTTGTGGGTGAAGCATGAAGCTCAGAAAACATCATGGATTTAAGCTGTGATTGTTTTCTTAAATATAGACGGCCTTACTAGAGAAGCTCATTATTGTTCCAAGAGTACCCTGGAGAAGCTGGAGAATGTTCTTGTAATTGTTGGATCAGGAGAGATATTTTGAGGTTATGCAACCATTCCTGGCGAGTAGCTTGGAGCCAATCTAGTATAATGAAGGAGAGGAAAAAGATGGACCCTTCTTCTTCATATTTTTAGGAAATAACATTAGTGACCACATTTTATTTCCCCTTCTTGTAAATGATCTCATAATCACAGCCAAATAGATTGGTTACCCATTTTTGTTGCTCCGAGCATGAAATTCTTTGTTCCATAAAATACTTGAGCCTCTAATGATCAATTTTAATCTAGAAGTGTCTCCCCAATAGACAAGGATGCCAAATATCCATGACATGCAGAATAGACAACATTTATTTTTCATAGATTGATTGTCCCAAATTGTTGTTTGAAAGTTGTCTTCTAGTGAAGGCCAAAGGCCACCCATCTTGCATCAGGACTACCCAAATTCATTTTCATGAAGCATCACATTCCAAGACAAAATTCTTGGAATATGGATATGGTTGAGGATATGGCTCCTTGATGTTTGGATAATATCTTAAGGTGAAGCCAAAGCATGAGGTTTGAACACAACCAACCCTATCTTGAGAGAGTTGGCCCTTGAGAAAAGGTGGAGGATCCCTAATTCCTCTCAACAAGAATAGCTCTTCCCCAGAGTGAGAGACAAGGCACCATCCTAGAAGTGGCACTCCTCTAACATGGCATAGGGGGTGTCATGGCCCTCCCCCAACAAGGAAATGGGGGCTCCACCCTTCATAAATGCTAAAAAAATAGGTCAATTTTTCCAAGGAAAAGGTGTGTTTTGACCTAGAAATGATGGGTTTCTTCCTCCCATATGACTTAGGGGTCACAAAAAACTATTTTTATGGTTTCAAGGGGTGGGGACACCTGAAAAATTGAATGTGACACTTGGGAAGGTGTATACAACACTTGCGACAGTGTCTGTGTCACTTATCGAGGTGCATACATCACTTTGCGACACTCGCGATACTTAGGGTGTGAAACACAAATGTGACATTTTGTTGTGTAACACAGAGATTTCAGGGGGTTGTAGCCTCCTTTTGGCTGGAGTCAGAGAAATCAAGGAGTTGTAGCTTCCGTCAGGTTGGAGCCTAAGAATAGGGGGTTGTATCCTCCTTCTAGTTGCAACTGGAAAATTGGAAAGTTGGTGCTTCCAATGAATGTATTCTTTTGATATATAAGAAACACATTTTATGGTTTTCTCCCATTTGGGTTTCCACGTAAATTCTGGTGTGTTGTGTATTTGATGTGATATTTTTCATGTGATGTCACTGTTGAACATTGTTGAAGAACATACATTGTGGTTAAAATTAATAAAATTGCTCATAGTGATTCAACCCCCCCTCAATATTCCAACAATTTTTAAGGACAAGAAATGACATGTATATTATTATTAGAATTTTAATCAAATAAGTGTAATATATACAATAATTATGTAAATGCATTATATACTTGTACTTAGTAGTCCCTGCGAAGGGACTGTAGCAATGTGTTTTCTATTGATTTGACATTAATTTTCTTTTTACTTTAAATTTATTTATGAAATGCAATGTTTAACTTAAAAAAATATATATATATTTTTTAACAAAACAAAAATATTTATTTTTCTCATCTATGATTGGTTTATATTTGAAGTCTTATTTTTTCCTTCAAGTATTTCAATATTTAAAATTAATTACATAATCAATGAACTTTGTTATAATTACCGCCATACTAAAGTTAGTGCCCACTTGTTTGGTTAGTGATGGACACAAATGCCTCCGAAAAAGTGATCACAAAAGTCCATGAGATAAATCTTAAGTCTTATATATTCATTATACCTTCATTTGGGAGCATGTGACCAAGAGCTACAAACTTTAACCATGCTCCCATGTGAACGAAGGTTGAGATCCTTCGTAGCCCGTAATGGAAAACCTTTCCTGTAAAAGAGGAAAACAAAGGATAGTTATGAACGTCGGACGATAACATCGACGTCTTCCCCAAGCCAAACGTCTCAGTGAGCCACTAGAGGTGCTCTCTTCCCTAACCTCGTTAAGTTACCGCCTGATGTCGTTACAATGATCCTTCCCCCTCTTCGGCCTCTAATGATAAAACTGTGGGGAATCCTCCATGGAATTGATTGATGGAAGGCCCGGGAGCTCAACTATTGGAGCATTTCAATCCGTTGGACATATTTTACACTTTTGTCTCCATTTTGGAGGTTGATTTTAAACTTTTGTCCCCGTTTTTCATTTTATTCATATTAATTTTTCTCCTGGGGTCTGAAGTAGTGCTTGCATTTTTAGAGCTCAAAAACATTTAAGATTTTGTGCAAATGTAGATTTTTATTTTTGTTCTCTCCTGTTTTGTTTCGCTTCAATTGAAAATTTTTAAACGAGCTTCTCTGCCTCTGATTTTTTTACGTTTTCACGTTTTACAATTTGTCCTTCTGGCAGGAATAAATTTTGGAAGAAAAATATCTGCAACTGAAGACACTTGAATACTGAATGCAATTTATTGGAATAAAGGTTCTATCCTCGATTATCAGGCCCGAAAAAATGAGCCCTAGATGTTTTTCTGTCAGTTAATGACGCGCAAGCATTTCTCATCGTGTTGCTTTCAAGTAATGTGTGAGAAAATGCACTAATTTCTGGACTGCTTATTGAATACGAGGGTTTCGGGTGGTAAAATGTTCAATTAAATATCTCATGCGTCAGAAGAGGAAACATTTATGGTTCTTGAAGGATTTTTTTTTTCGTTGTGGATCTGGAAGTCAGCTCGAATGAAATACAACGTAAATTTATTGACATTATGGCTCAAAAGTCGTCTCGTCTTCAACGTCTTCTAACGCTCATGGACAATATCCTTTGAATTCATATCGTGCTTTCGCTTATCTACTGCCACGTGCCCCTCTGGTTTGGACGGCTCAGTTCTATTTTCTTTTGAGTCATTCCAAAACTCCCGAAAGTCGCTTCCGCGAACCATCAAATTGACTGCCACCTGTCCCTATAAGATCCACAGTCCAGATCTAATCTTCATTGCATCGAGATTTCACGTCTTGGGAAGTTGAAAGACTACTCACCTCCCTTCTCCAGATTTCTGATTCTACGCTTGCCTCAGATCGACGGTCCATGGGTTTCCTCGATCCAATGGCTTAGATCAAATCGCGAGTTCGCATCTCACGAGTCCCCATGACTCTACCCTTTGACTTTTCCACCCTGCGAGTCAGTGAAATGTTGATCTCTTGCCATGTACCCTTCCCAGCACCAATGACTAGGATTGACCTCGCGATTTTGGACCTCTTTCTGATGTTAAAATTCGTGCAACTTTATGATCTTGATCGCCTGAGGGCTGCAAATATGAACTTCGAATGGAACCTCCTCCACTCAAAACTGAAACTTCTTGCTCGCTTTATTTGAGTCCATATTAGATCGCTCTAAGTGTTGCGCTTTGTGCTCATGGTTGTGGCCTATGTAAATAAATACTTGGATGACTGGCTGAGAGTTCAGGAGAATAGAAGGATCAGTGACAGAGGTAAAGGAGATGAGTTCCCAAACAGAAAGGGGCAAGTAAAAACAAATTTTTCGACTAAAGGGAACATTTAAAGACATGGTCTACGAAAAAGAGAAAAACAGGGCAAGGACATAGACTCGGGTATAGACCAAAAACCCACAAGACTCTGACAATTTCATGTGATAACATATTCTACAGATGAAGAGGAAGATTACTCTACATCAGAGCGAGTATTTTTCTGAGCCATCAGGCTTGGAGACTCCCAATAAATATGTATGTTGAACAAGGGGAGTCTATGCAGTAGCCCTACAGATCAGAGAACCATCCTTCAACTAGTTTGAAGTGTTTAATGAGACATATTCAGAGTAGTCAGATATCATAAGTACGTAATGACAAATTCCTCGATTGAGAAAGCGGTGTTCCCACACATGTGTCAGTTGGGCGTTACACAGGCACGAGTTTATGATTGTATTCAGGCAAAGATATATTCATCACATGTTGTTCCAGACATGCAAAGTTTGATAAGCAGATAGATCAGATCAGTTGACATATTTGACTTAGTATAATAAAGAGGAACATGTAATGGTGAGTTGTAGCAAATTCAAGAGAAGTCTTTATAATAGTATAGTGACAAATGGGTCAACATTGTGGATATTTGTAGCATAGTTATGGACAGTTTGTGACATATGGACATAGATAGATTCATGAGATGCTTAGAAGGTACATGAAACACAAATAAGATTCATAACAATTTATTTATAATTGAAATCAATGGAATCAGTTGGAATCATAGAAAGGGAAGCAGTGAAAGGCACAACAAAACAAGGAAAAAGAAACCATCAGTAGAAGTTATATCATGAGAATAAAATCAATGAACAGTATGGTTAAGTTAGCATGACAAGTGAATGAATAAATCAAGTAATGAATGACTTTTATATATGTCAGTGAATTTCAAGAGGAAGCACCAATCGACAATAAGAAAGCGTTGGAAGTGAGGAAAGGAAACATGTATAGGTAGCCTTACATTGATCTACACAATATCTTGCAGAGAATTCAAGGGAAGAGAAATCATCAGAGAAATAAATCTATAAAGGAATATTACTACCATGCAGATAGGGGGAGACTATCGACATGAGGAGTTATCATTTTGTCAAAAAAAGGAGAGAAAGAACAAAGGCATTGTAACGAAGAGAAAATACAGATGCATGACGACAGGGGGAGCATCCCCAAAGGGAGTCACTATCTATTAGAGAGAAGAGGAACATGGAAATATGTGAACAAAAACAACAAAGGCATGAAGATATGGGGATCATCCCCAAGGAGAGATAATCGTTTTCCATTGATGTCAAAGGGGGAGAGAGAAAAACATTGATGAGGAGCGATGATCATAGGTGAGCATGAGCATTAGAGTATGATTGTTTCCATCAATGTTGGTGTTGCCATCAATGCCAAAGGGGGATGTTTTTGGACAGTTGGTTTGAACAGTGTCTTGTCATTGATGTCAACCCTTAGATATTGATATCAACCCTTAGAGATTGATGTCAACCCTTGGAGAGCCCCAGAGATATGGACGATATTGTTGGACAATTTATTTTCATTTCTATGGTTGATATTGATTATGAGTTAGTTCTCATTGATCGAGTGGTTGATGTCAATAGATTTGATGGGTCACTACTACATTGGGCACAAATTATGATGAAATATTATGATGGTTTAAAATTTCGTCATATTTTTTTTTCTTTTATTGGACTAAATATACTTTTTTTTTTCGGGGTCCAAATGTTGGTCGCTCTAGCGACCAACCTTCCAAGTTGGTCGTTTTAACAATGAAACTTGGTCAATAGAGCGACCAACCCCCAGATAGTCGCTATAGAGACCAACAATGGCACGTGTGAGAATCAACAATCATTTACGACAAATCAATCCAATACATATCTTAGTTACGACAAATTTGCTATAGTTGCGACAATCATTTTCTACAATTGCGAAAATCATTCGGGTGTTCTAATGCAATGGTGTTCTGGTTTTTTATGAAATCTTGATTTCAATTCTCTTTCAAGAAGAGAAACATTGAATTGATCAGACTTTACATAGCTGAGATTTTGAAGGTTAGTACTTAAAAATTTTCTGTGTGATTTAGTAAGTTGGTGCTATTGAACTATTTTATGGTTTATTTTTACTCCTTAAATCAAATTTTATGGTTTATTTTAACTCCTTAGAAATATTTTATGGTTTATCCACTTTTGATAGAGTAAAAAGATTACTGATTCAACTACAATCACTCTAATTAGACTCAATCACTCTAATTTTGTTCTTATATTTCATGGAACTTCTTGAATATCTATGTATCCTTGCCTTAGTAAATTTACATTTA
>JASDQU011027619.1:11395-30541 GCA_032191745.1 Picea mariana | reverse complement strand
AATAAGTATATAAAATCTAAGTATATAAAGTGAAAAAAATGCTTCGATGCATATGCTTAACTTTAAAAATATTGCTAAACACACACACACACACACACATTTATATATATTCCCCACAAATATATCTTCATCATAGATTTTCAAAAGTTATATAATTTGCATGATAACTAAGTCATTTATGACAGGTTCATTTGCCAAGATTCCACCAGGAATTCTTGACAATGTTTATTATAAAAAATAATTATATAGAGTGATCAAAATGCTACTTTGCATGTGTTTAACTTAAAAAATATTGTTCACTTGAATTTATTTTAAGTCAAAATGTTTATTATAAAAAAAAAAATCATATAAAGTGAGCAAAATATTTTTATGCATATATTTAAGTTAAAAAATATTGTGGAGTTCAACTTGTTTTAAGTAATAATATTCATTTTAAAAAATAAGTATGTATAGTGGACATAGTTCTATTTGCATATGATTGTTGATTCATGGCTGTGATTTTAATTTTCATATTTTACCTATTCATTTTTCAATTTTCGTTGAGCCTTTTGCTATGATGATATTTAAACCTCTTTGCATAGATATATCTTGTGTACCTCAGCATTAGTAAACAAGTGAAATGTTGAATGGAGAGGTTAGCATATGTGGGAATCAATCTAAAGTGTTTGCAATGAAAGCATTTTTCATAAAGCATTGTAGAAATAAGAAAAAAGATAAAATGTTCAACTTGGAATAAAACTTAGTAAATAAGTGAAGTGTTGAATTTGGAAATTAGCATATGCAACAAGCAATATAAATACATACATGAAGTGTTTAATGGGGAGGTTAACATATACATGAATAAATACAAAGCGTTTGGAGATTAGGATGGAAGGGAACCAATGTAAAGTATATACATATTTAAACTTTGAGAACCAAAGTTCGCAGAGTTCTAGACATAGGAGATAAATAGTGAAACTTTTTATAACTAAATGAAAATGTAACATAGCTTTGATGTTGGCAATGAATTTCACCCCACCAACCTATAAAATTTGATAATAAACAAACATTAATACCAACTTCTTTTAACCTTTTAGATATTTCATTGCATTTACGTATATACATATTTTAAAAAATAAGTATATAAAGTGAACAAAATACTTTTATCCATATTCCTAACTAAAAAAATATGATTAAACATATGTTCGCATGACATATCTCTACATAGCCAAGACATAGTCTAATTTGTACCCTTGTGCGTATTATGCATATCACTCATCCTCCTGCAATGATTCATTAATGACAATTTCATTTTCTAATATTCCACCACTAAAATAAGTATATAAAGTGAACAAAATGCTTTTAAAAAAATATTCTTGATTAATGGTCATAATTTTAATTTTAATATTTTACTTATCTATTTTCCAAGTTGTGCGGAGCTTTTTGCTATGACCATATCTATGTAGTGTTCTATGTACAAATATATGTTCTGCGCCTATGCACGGGGCATTAGTAAACAAGTAAAATGGTCAATGGGGAGCTTAGGATATGTGGGAAGCAATGCAAATACTTTGCAATGAAAACATTGTGCATAAAAAATTGTAAAAAATAATAAAAAAGGTAAATTTCTCAATGTGGAATAAAACTTAGTAAAAAAGTGAAGTGTTCGAGGTGAGCATTTGTAGGAAGTAATGCAAATAAGTGAAGTGTTAAATGTGGAGGTTAGTATATGTGAGAAGAAATGTAAAGTTTTTGGAGAATAGAATGGATGGGAACCAATGCAAAATATCCACACATTAGAGTTCTGGGAAATAAAATGGGTAGAGTTCTTAGCACAAGAGATAAATAATGAATCTTATCATAACTAAATTAAAAGGTAATGCAAACTTGATGCTGGCACTGAATGTCTCCCCAACAACGCACAAACATATCTTAAGCACAAATATATGTTCTACATATCCCCACACGCATATCCTCCACATAACCAACACTTTGTCTAACTTGAACCATTGTGTGCATAAACAATATCACTCATCCTCTCACACTCTCACACTTCACAACTCTGTAATTTCAATAGTTCCATAGCATGGGTTCTGGACAATGATGTAATTTGCAAGATAAATGACTTAATTATGAAAATGATGGGTTCCAACACTTCACAATTTTGTACTTCCAATAATTATATAGCACAAAATCTCAGCAATGATATAATTTGTATGATAGTTGATTAATTTATGGAAATTTGATTTTCCAAGTTTTGAACATCAATTCCGATGCAGGAGCATCGCTCACCTACCAAGCGAGCCAGCATGTGGAGCAAAGAGAAAATAGCTGGATAGCGCCAGCATTCAAATTTTGAAACATTGTAATATGGATACGCCAAACATTAATGCGTTGATGTGATGAAGCGCACTTGTATATTGTAATGGACATTGAGCAGATAATCTCTCGTCCTTAGGTAGTTGAGGCATTTACTAGATTTAATGCAAGTAGATAAACTAATTAAGTTTGGATTAGACAGTTTTTCTTTCGAGAGGGAAAACGGAATATGGGCACCCTCCTTTGTACATTGTATAATCGTCATTCGTTCATACAGGAGCAAGAAGAGAGCAGAGCAGAGAGTTTGTGAAGAAACCCCATGTACAGATTGAATTAATAGGAAGGATTTGATTCAACTCCATGGATGTGTTTGATCTCTTTGTGTTGTTAATATTATGTTGTTGCTTACTTGCTTCCTTTTATGCCTATATTTTATATGCTGCATATGTGATTGCATACCAGGTTCAAAACCTGAGGGAATGAGAAAGTAAGTCTCAAATTGTTTCTCTGTTCGAGCCAGGAGATTCCTGTGTAGAGTGCAGTTGAATTCCTTCGCATAGAGTGCGTTTAGGGGGCTCTATAGTTAAAATTTTATTTTCCTTCTGTCCAGAGTTGTGTTGTGTTATTCGAGCCATGCAGGTGAAGTGCGGGTCGGGTTGAAATCTCAGAGATGAGTCTGAGAGGAGGAGGGTTGGACTGTTGTTGGTAGGTTTGCACAGGGTCTAGACAACTTCAACACTTTGGGAGTTGTTGAAGATTTAGTGGGGAGACATGGGTGAAGAGTCTCTGAAGGAGTTGGAGGACTTAAGATCAAGAGGGATAGTACCCTTGTTTCGTTCACACAGGTCGAAGGTGGCGAAGCAGAGAACTCTTCAAAGGGAAGAGAATCGACGACTTGAAATCGTCGTGGAGAGTCACTAGATTCCGCAGACTGTTGGATCGTGGAGAAGTTGTGCAGGAGTTAGCCCAAAGGTGAAAAAGGGAACTGGCCATCGGATATTGGCATATCGGGCTTCGGTATTTGATGAGGCAAGAGTTTCGTGCTCATTGAAATCGCGAGTTGCAATTCTCCAAATCAATGGAAGTCGTCGATCAGAATGGGGACACGTGGCACAAGATCCTGAGAAATCGGGATTTAGATTTCGGGGTTCTCGACATCAAGGAATCCTTGCATCGTGGATTCGCGATCCATGAAATCCCGAATTGACGTGGCATGTGGGACCACGAAGGACCAGCAAAGTCCCGAATCGCGATGGGTCCCATAGTGATAGCGTGGTGTTGACAGGTGTCATCAAGGTTTTGGCATTCGAGAGTTTCCAAGGCAAAGGACTCATGACAGTTAAAAACACGATCCCGCAATCCCCGATTTCACGAGTGGAAGAGTTATGTGGTAGTGTGGGACCACAAGACATAGTGGGAGACAGGTGGCGTCAAGTCGGAGTTCGGGGTTCGGGGATTGAAAAGGGCAATGAAATATAACATCGACATTCCTGATTCTCCGATATTCGAAAGAGTTGACCCATTGACCATCGGGGTTCGGGGTTTTGAGTTGCATGTGACTGCGCTCACAGAATTTGCAAAATCGCGAATTTCGATTTCTCGATTTTCCGAAGGGGAGATCGCCAAAGGAGATTACTGTGGGTAGTGGACTCCCGAGTGGAGTGGAAGAGTACTCTGACTCTTAGGGCCAGAGTTAGAGAAGGTCCTGGTGAGGTCGACCGACTGCTAGCAGAGGAGCGGCGACGTCAAATTCTCGCTACTTAATTGAAGTTATTTTAAGTAACAATATTATAAAAATAAATATATAAAGTGAAAAAATTATTTTATGCATATGTTTAACTTAAAAATTATACTAGTTTCAATGATGTTGTCATTCAATGTCGCCCTAACAACCTGTAAGAATTGATAATAGACAAACATTAACTTAAAAAATATTGTTAAACATATATATCTTCCACACAGATATATCTTCGATTCATACATATCGTCCACATATATATATCTTCTGGGCGTCTGCACAAGAAGATTCCTTTCACATCCAAAACTTAGTCTAATTTGAACCCTTTTGCAAATAATTTATATCACTCATCCTCCACTCCCACACCTTGAAAATTTATACTTCCAATAGTTCCATGGTACAGATTCTAACGAACAATGTAATTTGCATAATAACTCACCGATTTATGGAAATTTCATTTTATATATTTCCACCATTACTTCTCAATACTGTATTGGTAAATAATGTGGGAAATAATGTAAAATGTGCACAAGTTAGGTTTTGTGGAAATAAAATAGAGTAGATTTCCCCACACAATTGATGTTCCTTATACACAACATTGAAATTGACAATACAATAGCACAAACTACTTACCTATACACCTACTTATTTAACTAAAGTTCAAAGAAGAATATATGCCCACAATTGAAGAGATGAAGGAAAGTGAAAAAGTAGAGAAATTATGAAACATCAAACCTAAAAAGACAACTACTTTTGTAAACTTAAAGAATTGAAAATAAAATAGTGTACAGGGAAAGGGTTGATTTAATGAACAATGCTTAATGAGCATTGATAATTTTCAAATAGTGTTCAAAAGAATATGAACATGATAAATCCTGTTGTATTTTTTAAAACCAATAAATCACGAAGGATATTTTTTTTATCATAGTTATAATTAAAACAAAACATGAAAATCTAGTAGGTTGCTTAAGTAAAAATATACAAGGAAATAAAGGTCCAATAAAGGATCAAGAAATATTTTGTTGAGTTTTCATAATATGATAAAAGATTTACAAATCATAACATATAGCTCAAAATATCATTTCATAAGCTGAATGGCAATGGATACATATGCACAGAACATGATATTTGATTGAAAAATTATAAACAATGAACCCAACCATGAAAAATTTGTTTGAAACTAAAAGTATAGAAATTAAGTAGCCATGTATGCCAAAACAATACCTTGGCAAGGTAAAAAAATATACAATTGTCGTTTCAATAATCTTTGTAAATGCCAAAATAGTTCTTCGGAAATCTTAAAGAATATACAATTGCATTTAAAATAAGGTATGTAAAAAGTGAAGATGTTTGTCCAAACATACTACGATTGGGGCTCTCGCGGACCATAAGATAGAAGAAATACTTCGAATGAAGAGACAAATATATTCAAAAAGTGGTATTAGGTTTTGAAAAAAGATTGAACAAACTATTTTGATCTATTCCCAAGTGAGGAAATAAAAGAAGAGAAAAAGAAGATGGAATTCTTACTTAAGTACTTTCCAAGAAGGAAATGTTCTATGTCTTTGGTGGGAATTCCAGGTTAACAATATGTTCCAAGGAATTATTGACCCAATGATCAATATACTCTTTGATTGGCAAGATGGCTATTTGTTTCTTAACTTGAAGTGCGGAAATCTTCTTCTCTACTTCTTTTGATTCCAACTCGACTTGGTCGATGAATGAGAAGTGCTCTCCATTGTCATTAACAAATGTAACATTCCACTATTTTGTTCTTCATAAGGAAATTCCCCGAGATTTTCCAAGTTGTTGACTAATTATTTTAAAGTACCATCTTCTCTCCTTTCATTGATTTTTTCACAAGCAATAATTGCATCTTGGAGAATATTTATTCATGCTTCCCAACATTTTTTTATATGATTTATTATATTGTTTGAGGGAAGTTATTTTTGGTTTCTTCAACATTCAGTCATACTAGTGACTCATGTGATGAAAGTATTTATCTTATTTTCATAGTAGGCTTCACTATGCTGCAAATATCTTTGAAAATATTCAGTAAAATGTGTAATCCTTTATGAAATATTACTTAGGATGGTACTTGCCTCCCATGCATTTTTTATTATCTCCATTCCTCTGTGAATATTTTTAGTAACATAGCCTCTCACTTCATTTAGTATTTGAAACACTTTTTTTTTTTTTTTTTTAAGGTTCTAGGAGTACTTGCAAGAGTCCACTCTACCTAGAGCATGGCCAATGGTTATGCAAAGAGTGAATTCAGAGTTAATGCATCCTTAATCTCACTTAGTATATTCTTCACTCTAATGGTATGCAACTCCTGGTTTATAATCAAATAAAAAAACACATATCTTGTGGAACAATATAGTTTCATGAGGGTACATGTTCCAACTACTGAGGTATCCACCACATCGCTTGATCTATGAACTACTTTTCTATTTTTGAGACTAGCCTTTTATGTGTAGTTTCCTTTCTTGTTTGTCGTATTGAAAATTGTGCAGTGTTAATGGGTGCTGCTAAAAAAAAATGGTTCTTATATTTTGAGATCTTGTGTAATCTCATATATTTTTTCAATTCTCCACGCTACCTAGTTAGGTAGATTTGTACTGTCAATTTTCATATCATCAAAATCTCCTGGACTTCCTAGATTTTGCAAATTGTCTGTATTTGGGATTCTTTTTTTTGTGTGTGTGAGACTGCATGTGCATGTTCAATATTGATATGGCATTGTTTCTCTTTTCCATCACCTCCATCACACACATCATTACACTCTTCTCTATTTAGATTGTTTTGTTGTGCTCTTTGTCTAGAGGAGGGGCTATTACATGCTTCGGTATTGGAGGAGGACTTGACATTGGTAGTTATTTTGCCCCATTGTCTTACTTTGCTTTTCCTTTTGGTATTTGATCTTATTTATGTCAAAAAGTCTTCGCTGCATCCATTGATTTCTTTTTTTGTAGACAGATTTCCACATGTTTCCTCGTCAAATCTTATGAGTAGATTACTGTATCTTATGGATTTTAGGCATTGTGAAAAAATATCCTAGGGGTCAAAATAACCTTGAGGATTTTATTTTTTTTATATTAAATGTACGAAGTATTTCCGAGACTTCTTTCAGATGTGCAAGATTCTAACATTGTGTTACCAAGTTGAAAAGGAAATGTAATTAATTATCTTTTTCTTTTCTTCTCAAATAAAATGCACGAAGTTCTATATTTTTGATAAAATTTGGAGGAAAAAATATCTATAGCAAACAAACATAGGGAGTATAAGGGGATTTTCTTGGCAACCATATGATCAGATGTATGTATGGTTTTTCTCTTGAATGCAAATTCCCTTTCTGTTTATAAATTCCTCAGCTTTGCAAGTTATTCTCTTGGGCTCTGTCCCAACCAACATGTGTCTGAACTATCTAAAAAAATTATATTGAACAATCTAAAAATTGAATCATTCTTTATGTTTTCATATCACCCAATGTCATTATTAGACTAGTTTCGTCTATATATTTACACTTTATTTAATGGGGATACTATCAAAGACATTGAAACAGACAATTGACAACACCAAGTATGAGATCATAAAAAATATTTCCATCCTTAAGTAATTTCTCAACTGAAAAAAATTTCATCTCATATCCCTCCAAAAGGTAATGTACAATGCATAGAGTATTGACCTGGGTCTATGTGAAGTTAACTGCTACCCAACTATATGCACAAATAGCCATGAAAATTCGTAGTATTGATCTTGTAGAAAAGTTATATGAATTGTTTAAAGGTTAATCGATATGTTTGCAAATGGTAGCATAAATTCTCTTAATATATTAGAAAATCCTTCTTTAGAGGATAGGAATGCATCTACTTCCACAACCTTAAGAGGTTTCTCTGCAAAGGCGAATCATTTTGTTGAATGCCTTAGAAGTAAGCACAAATGGATTCTTTCATTTTTTGTGACCTTAATCATTCTTTTCCTAGAATCAAACCTTCAAGTGCAAAAATATATGAGTTCCTTGAATTCGAAAACCTAAGGTACATACGCAACATTGGAAATCCCTATGGTCCAAAGATTTTCCATTTGTTTTTCTCTGACACTCTTTTTAAAGAACCATTTGTAGGAGGTAGACCAATGGAAATTATTTTCCTCTCACTAGTGAATTGACAGTATCACCACAAATGGGTTGGGTTCTTTTTATATTTTTCATACAACTTTTTAAATTGATCTGGCAAAGGTGAAGATTATAAATAATATATTATCAAGATACATTTTCTTTAAATCCAACTACATGACTTGTATTTACTAGGATGTCCTTTCCATGCATATGAAATATCTTTAGAAGACACATAATCATAATTAGAAACCATTAAGTAGCTTATTGAGAAATGAGACACTTAATTTCCATTTTTCCTAATCATTTCCCTTTCCTTGTAAGTCACACCAAGTACACTTTCCATAAAAACTTCAGTTTTAGTGTAGATTACATAACTTGTTAGAATATGTGATGAAAAGGTATCCGATGTACATATGACGTGAATTTAGGAATCTCTATAGATTCAATACCAATCATCAATTTACAATCCTTGTCATATTACAGTTTCTGTGGATTGAATTTCCATTTCATATTCTTTAAGTTTAACAAGCAAGTTACTAAAGAAATATTGTTATTGGAGGGTGTGGTACATAAGCTATCTGCACAATAACATTGTTTTATTTTTCTATCTTTTACACATATTTTTTTTAAATGCAATTTGATATAACATTGTTTTATTTTTCTATCTTTTACACATATTTTTTTTAAATGTTTTAAATGCAATTTGATATATGTGAAAGATATGAATAGTACATTACGAAGGTTCAATTTCTTTAAGGCCAAACACATACGTCATATTTACTTAAATATCCTTTCCACACCTAACTTAGTTAAGGGATACGAGAAATGATTAATAAAAGGCATTGTCCAACTCATAGAAAACTTTGACATTTACTTCACACAATTGTTAAATAGCCTAAGTTAAACTAAATAAAATATAGGTGCCATAAATGACTTAGCTATCATGCAAATTAAATTGTTTGTTAGAATCATCTGTGTCAAATGATTGAAAATACGAAAGTGTAGAACCATGGGAATGGGCGAGACACTCTTTTCTCCTAATCGCCATGATTTTGCAAATTTGATATAAATTTTTTGTGGAAGTGGACTGATTTTTACAAATTTAGTTATCATAATGTATTTTCTATCTATTGATTATCGATCATTTGTACAATGCCTTGTGTTAGTTGTATGCATGGCACCTATCTAGCCATGTCTTCTATATCTCCGCACTTCATCAAGCATATTTAAATTTTAATACAAGTTATCGATTCATTGTCTTCGTCATTTAACACTTTTGACAAAGGGGATGTCCATGTAATATTATTGAAATTTCTCTAGAGAATTTTTCTATCGACTCTTTTCAAAAACAATTTGAAGCAATATTGTTACTAGAGGAATTTTTCTATCAACTTTTTTCAAAAAAATTTTGAAGCAATATTGTTACTGGAGGATGTGGTACATAACCTATGTTGAAAAAACTAGTGGTTTATTTTTTTATCTACTATGCTTGTGTTTCTCCCAATGGAATTTGATATATGTGAAACCTATGATAGAGTTTTAATTTATTTGTACCAAAGTGCATAAGACATTTTTTCTAAAAAATAATTTCCACACCTGAGTTAGATACGAGGAACGATAAATATCAACCATTAACCAAGCAATAGGAAAGACATACATTCAAATGGAACTAGTCCTAAATAACCTCCATTTATTGGAAAATCAAAGTGAATAAACATCCGATAAATAAATCCTTTATCATTCAAATTAGGTTCTTTGCAAATGCAAAAGGTTGCGAAACCATTGCAAATGAAAAAGTGTGGAAGTGTGGGATTGCAGGGCCATCATTGGTATTAATAGTCTGCATAGGGCTTGAAAATAGAATTATATCAAGTGGTTTTTATGTAGATAATACACTAGTATATATAGGTATATAATATATATGTATACAATAGTATATATAGGTATATAATATATATGTATACAAAATGAGAAGATATGGTCATAACAATGGGCTTCGTACAACATGGAAAATGACTAAGTAAAAAGGATTTTGACTAATAAATTTTAAAAATATTTCCATTCATAATTTTGTAATGGGTGCATGAGCTATTGTGACAAAACGACTTCCTTTCTTTCGAAAATATCCAAATTAAATGTGTGTTTACATTGAAATTTGTCACGTTTCATGTATCATTTTAATACTACTATATATTTGCAATGTGTACAACCATAGCTTCAAGACTAGTGCAGTCTCCATAGATGTCTCGGGCATAGGAAAAAGTATGGTCCTTGATTATACCCGATTCCGATAGCTTGTAGTATTTGTTAAGAGCTAAGTAATCCACTAGTTATAAGTTCTTCGCCTTAGGTTAAAAGTGATAAGTGAGTATAAACTGTTTTGGCTTTTAAGTCCTACTGAGTGATACAATATTCGTAGACAACATACTAATAATTTCTTAGGACAACTCATAATTAATATCTTCTTAATGTTGATATGAATCCTAAAGTGTTTATCTTCTATGAATTCCAAGCTATCTAAATAGAAAACTAGATATCAAACAAGCTCATGTCTTATATCTATTGCACTTTGAAGACAAAGACATATAAGTCTTATTCCTAGCGTAAGGAGCTTACCTTATAGAGTAAAGAGTAATAATTCCCTACATAAGAGCTCTAAGGGTATTTCATGTGATGCACGGTTGATAGAAGATAGTATTGAATATGTACAAGATCATAAAAGTCCATAATCACATTTGACCAAAGCTGCTAGATAATAATCTCTCCTATGACGAACATGAAAAGTCTACAACACCATTAAGAGGTATAAAGTGGTTCAAGAAGTAATCTTAAGGAGTCCTCAATGTGATAAAGAAATGATAAGGTCCTCCATGTGACAAATAGATTATCAAGGTGGTCAGGATATTTCATGAGTCTAATGTTATGAGTCCTCTTGATTGCTAAGTAAGCATCTCTTCCTTGTTGTTTAGCAGGCAATCCCTTTAGCAACATACATAAAAGGAGCTCTATTTGTTATTCAACCCCTTTATTTATTAGGATTTGCTAATGTTATTAAGGAATACCATAACATAAAGAATACCATAAAGCAGTAGGAGTTCCACTATCTAGTATCTGTATCAATGTATTCTTAAACTATACCAAATACAAATATATATATAAGTATTCTTCCTAAAGAGTATAGAGTGAAAAAATCCTAAATCTAGTATAAGCAGGAGTATTTATAGTTCCTAATAGCCTAAATACCAAGTTCTTAATAGTTAGAGGTTTCTATCTTAGTGAGTAAAAGGGTTCCTATCTATCTTAGTTAGTCTGAGGTTATTCCTATCTATATCCAAATAAATGTAAAGGAGTGGGGAGTCTTCCTATATGAATATAATCTTCATACTTCCTTATCCATATATAAATATTACTAATTCCTTTTCCTACTCTTCATAATAGCTTATCAATTTTAATAATCTTCCTACTATATAACACAAAGCTTAACTTAAAGATCCTAAAGTATCTCTTTCTAGCAACAACAAAAAAAGACCAAACAAAGGTCTAGTGTCTGCGGCCCTGTTACCGTGCAGTGGAGTTCGGTGAAACTATATTCGGTAACCTAACTAACAGTCCCATGGGATCAACCTCATAGTGCCTTCCCTAATAAAATTCTGGTGCCTACGACCTAAAATGACCTGGTTTATTCTTTCATACCTTGCACCCGTTCCTTTCCCATTTCACCTCCTACCATATCGTACCTTCCAAATTCCACCCAAAAGTAATGGTTGCACCTGGCTTTGGCTTAATGGTTCCACGCATCTCATCATACTTCCTATTCATAGAGTAAAAGAAAAAAAAAATTACTTAGTAATTTGCAATTTGGCGTTAGAATCAAAATGTTTCATTTTAGCAGTCACTTTTTTTGTAAATAGAAAGTATCTTTAGGAGAATGCATCATATAATAATATTTTGCAGCGGCGTTGAAGATTCAAGATTGATATTTAACACAGACAATCAGTACTTTTTCTTTGTTCTTAGTGTCAGTTCTTGGTTCCATAGAACTTCCTAATCTCTCTTGTCTTATTCGTATGGTTAGCCAAGTGACAATGAGAAATAAAGAATATTGGTTTCGTCATCCTATTGGTTTCTGGGAGGTTCAATGGTCCTATCTTTCAATGAAAAGTATATAAATAAATCCATGTTTCAAGTGGTATGCCAAGCTCCAAATAAAAGATAAGTAAAGTTGGTGTTGTTGGTGTTTATAGGTAATAGTTATTGGTCTAGTGTTTCCAACCATGTGAATGAATACATAAAGAATCTTCGTGGAAGGAAGACATAAACAATATTCTCTAGTTGCTCCTCCTCTCTTTTGCAATGGGAACATGAACAATAGAAATGGTAACAAATCATGGTAATGTTACTCCTGGTGAGCCACATGTACTTTCTCTCAATGACCCAAAATGACCCTTCGTATTCTCTCAATGCATAAGAAGTAAAGTCTTGTGATGCACCGTGCTCAAATTCATAGATCAAAGCTCCTCCTTTGTACAACCCACATGTTCCTACTAGCTTCTGGGTGAGGTAACGTCTAAAACTCAATGTTGTAGTTGGTTCTACCCTCCTTTAACCTTTACTTTCTTGTCCCCATCTCTACTGGTTGTACAATGGAATACAAACCAACACAAGCTTGCTCGTATATATAGATTCCCAGGGGAAACTTAGTTCTAGGAAGTGTACCTCTTGGCCATGACCTATAGTGTATAAGGTCTTGTTGGCACAGATGAGTCTGGAAGAAAGCCACATGTGCTTTTGGAGGAGGTGGATTTTAGTCTATCTAGGCTCGATGGACGAGTAGCCGGGTGGGAATGGGTTGTTTCAAAGCTTAGTTTAGCATAATCCCTTGTAAGCTCATGGAACTCGTTGTCTTGGTCGGTGGGTTTGAGCTTTTTTCAACCCCTGGTTCCTTGGCTCTGTTCAATCCCTAATTCATGGGCTCTATTCAAACCCTGCTCTCTCGGCTTTGCTTCCTTGGATCTAGTTCCTGGACTCTATTCAACTGTAATAAGAAAGGTGGGTCTCTGCTAGCTGTAGTTATCGTTCTTTGTTCTTGCAAAGTGAGCATCATATGTATTCATGAAGTCATTCATATGGGTATTCGAATTCAAATACTATCCCTATGGCCATCTCATTCAGATAATACCACATATATAGCAGGATATTGGGGATTCAATCCAGTCGGGGGTTGATACACGACCAACGAATATAATATATTATGACCTACCCCAAAAAATTGAAATAGATATTGGGCAGTATCTTATGATCCCATATAGATAGTGGTGGAATAATTCTTCCATATAGATAGTTTTGGCATCATATAAAATAAGAATCAGCGTTGAGGCTCAAACTAAATGACATGTAATTCTATCGTTCTTTCTCAATCATGTTTGTGCACCCACCTCCGACAATGAGTTGGTGGCCAGTCTCCAACAACAAGTAGATAATAAATCCCCATAATTACCATCCGATGCAAACTACCCTATTCAAGAAACTATTATATTATGTTGTCACCGAGTATTTGAGAATATATATCTATATATATATGAGAGAAACGACTACTAGTTGAATTCAAATACCAATATTGTATGACAGGATTTGTTCGCTCACTCCGCGAACAGAATGTCAACCAAGCCACGTATAGATCTACCTTGTGTGGCTCAACACTTCCTTCCCTTAGTTGATCATGGGCCAATGGGTTATGACTTTATCTCAATAGTCAAATAAGTGGACACTCATACGGTAGTGTGAGGGAGGGAGCACCATAAATATTCAGTGGAGTCAGTCATAAAATACATAACCTCAACTATATACCCTATGACAAATATATATATTACTTGTATCCTCTCTCTTCAACTCGGAGGATGAATCTCCTCGAAATATATGTACATATATATATATATATATATATATATATATATATGGTTTGTATATGTAGAAAGAACAACGGAATAGTCTAGTGAAGATGGGTTGGGGAAGCCAAGTATCATTTCTATTGATATCCTCAATAGTGCTCATATCAATCTCATGACTAGTGGTGGAAGCATTGGTACGGTTTCCCCTCCCCTTTTCAATAGAATTGTTATGAACCCTCCTCATTCCCTTGCAATACCCTCCCATTTGACGAGGACATGATAGATATTCCCTTTCCATTCCTTACCGACATATAGTTTATGCTAATTCTTGCATGGCAGGCTTTGCGAAGATATATGGAATTGAAATCAACTCAACATACAATCTCGATCACTCTTTGTTGCTGATGGGATTCTATGTTTTGATGCCACCTTCCTTCCTTAACAAATTGTATGATATATATGGAATTCAGCACCTATTCATAACCTATGTTGGGATGGGATTGATCAGCTATTCATAGCATCTAGGGTCATAGCTGGGATTCACATCATGGGATTCATCGGTCATAGCATCATGGGTTTCCTCGGCTACGGTCATATCACCTATGGTCATACCATCATCGCCTCATCTCCTACAGTCCTTCATATGGTCGGGATGGGTTTCACCATAGCATCCATCATATGGTTGGGGGATAGCATCATATGGCTGGGATGGTCATAGCATCATAGTCCATTACATTGGATGGGATTGGATTCATTGCCTACTGTCATAGCACCAACCATAGATGGTGGTCCCTACCGGTTGAGTGAATATAATATTGGCCCATATAGGGTAGGTAACAAAGAATGAATATATTCTAATGGTAGTCAAGAAAGACGACAACTAATTAAACTCATTATATAGGATAGACAACTAGAGTAGGCAACTAGACATTATAGGGTAGGAAACTAGGATAGGCAAGTCATGCTTAGTTCAGGGAAGAAGAAAAGGAATCTAATCATAGCTTAGCCCAACCCTTCTCCCCTTGTTTTTCCTAGCCAATCCCTTCCTCCGCAACCTCCTCCTGTGCTTGCTCCTTATGTATAGTGAATTTTGGTGTATGTATAGTTGATTGTTGTTTGTACTGATATTTGATAGTTGTTCGATTATTGTGTGTAGTGATGTATAATTGATTGTGGTGTGTAGTTTGTGTTGGTTCTGATATATATGAGATTCATATTCATTCCTTATGATGAGTTGTTTCTTGTGTGTAGGGCTTGCTCAACAAGAAGGAATACCATATGCGGGGTGAAGGATGTGCTGTGTGTAGTGTTGGCTCCTTATGTCGAGGTAGTGATTTCTTCTTATGTTGAGAATGAATAGAGTGTGGTGTTTAGTGCTTGCTCCTTAAGATATTCCCTATGCCAAGTGAAGAATCAATAGATGTCGAGTCTAGCCAGATTGAGATGGACGTTGATTATCTGTTGTGTGTAGCTTGTTCTAGCTCTTGATGTCAAGTTGAGTATGTGTTGTGTGTAGCTTGTGATGGCTCTTGATGTCAAGTTGAGTATGTGTTGTGTGTAGTTAATCATATGAATAGAGTACACTATCTATGGGATACTATCTACTTATCTACATGATACTAGCTACAAGATATTCTCTATATATTTTTGTTTTAGACTCTCTACATTTGTTGTGTTTAGTGAAAAATGAATGGCTTACCCCTACTATGGTTGGTTGGAATAGACTATCTTCATGTGTTTTTATACTATCTACCTACATGTGCTATGTTGAGTAGTGAAGCATGAATAGAATATATTATGGTTACGAGATCACTGGACTACGATATCATTGTAGACCGACCTACTATCTATGATCTCACTCTATATACGATATCATTGGTTGCCCTCTATCTACGATGGTTGCACTCTATCTACGAGATCAATGGACTACAGTATCACTCAAGACCTGGAGACCTATAATTGACTTTATTTCTTTTATAATGAGGGTAGAAATGCATAATGATAGAAATGCATAATTACATACATATATAATGAGGGCATAAATGCATTATTACATATATAATAGCAACATTGTCTGCTAAAGCATAATGTAATATATAATGAATAACTGGAATAACCACATTTGAAGAATTTGAAAGGTTGGCGCAGTTGTTTCCCTGGAAGAAATTAATCAATTCTTCAATGCAATAATTACATATATCATAGCAACATTGTTGAAGGATTTACCTTAGTGACCATAAAGGCCAACTCTTCATTTCACACAGTGAGAGAAACTGAGATCATATTTGTTAGATAAGGGGTTTTTAGGGTTGATCAGGTGTAAATTGGGCATGTTTGACTAGCTGGGTTGACCAGTGCAGGCCCCTATATTTATTCCCCTCAATTCAAAATGAGAGGGTTTCTCAGGTAGTTTACCTTTTAGATACTATTTGATTCCCTCAATCACAGAGCTAGCTATATTTCGGGAAGAAAGGCCCTCTCCCTTTTGGTCTTTAGTTCATTTATCACCCTCCCCCTCTCCCTTTGGTCTTTGGTTTGTTTCTCACCCTTGATTTCCTCCCCTCAAATGTAGGCAGGCCGCGTTTCTTTGTATGGTGTTGTGTAACTAGCAAGGTCGATTCAGTCCAGGATTTTGGTCCAGTCAGTCCAATATTTCTTGGCCAAGGCCACACCAAGGAATAAGTAAGTAGTGTAGTGCAACAAACAAGGAACAAACAAGGAGCCAGTCATGAATGAATCAAAATTTCCTTCCCTCTTAAAATTAACTTATTTGGTGGGGGGGTTGTTGAGCCTCGCTCGTTATGTATGTGAAGTCCCCTTTCTTTATGCTATGTTATGGCGTGTCTCTATCCCTCTTTCTTTCATTCTATGCCCCGGTAGGCAAGCTCTTTCATTCTATGCCCTGGCAGGCAAGCTAGGTATGAATGATAATTCATTCAAAAAACAAAACCCTAGCCGATAAATGAGCAAAATTTTGTACAACTATATGCTTAGTGCTCCCTCTTTAAGAACACGGGTATTCCCGCAAAGATGGGACTTATTCTAATTTCAATAACTATGCCGAGAATTCAAACAACTCACCTGAGTGAGTCTTGTGCCTCAACACTTCCACACATCTAATACTTAGGATAATTGGAAAATGACATCGATTTTCAATCCACTCAACAATGTGGAACTAGAATTTTAATTGATTACATATATATGTGAATTTAGGATTCATCATAATGTGGAGAAAGAAAAGTTATTATATTTGATGGCTATTTTCAGTTCTATTCAATGGTTCATTACATATAAGTTACTAGAGTTGTGCATAGTGATATAAATTTCCTAATTTGAAATATTGCGATGAACACCGTGTTAACTTTTTTCTTTGAAAAGACATGAAATAGATGACCTGGAAAAGGAATCAACTATGGTAGTAGTTATCTTATTACAAGTTCAAGTGTTTAAACTGCATTGTAACAATCGGAGAAAATGATTGGTCGAAGTCTGTGGGAAAAATAGTTTATAAACATAAGTGTTGTGTTGATAAAGCATTGGGGAAATTTTTATTAAAGACTTGTATGGTTTTTTCAAATTTGCAATCATGGAATTGAAGTAGGAAAGTTGTGGACAATTTCTGCCATATATTAATTTTAGTCAAAACCTATGGAATTCCCTAAGTTTTTTGTTTGATATTTAAATTCCATATGAGTATGCACATATTCCAAACAAATAAATTACCTTGTTGATATACTTGTACACAATATACTCTGAAATAAGAAAAATGTATGACTTAATGCAACAATAAAACATCATCATTTTTTTTTATTGAAGTTTGATTGCATTTGGTTCGATAATTAGAATATTATTATTAATGTTTATTTATGAGATGTTTATCATAGATACCATAGAAATATAAGAAATATTTAGCCCTGGTAACTTGCTTAAAATAATAGAAATTACATTGATCATTCTATGTGAGGCCACAAGCACGGAAATATATAGATCCACATTAATATATGAAAGAATAATAGATGTAGTTGTGATTTGTTTTCCAATAATAGTGAGGATTTTTTTCTAGTAGTAATTTCGAATACTCTCAGTAGATGTATATGACATTTGAAAACAACATCAAATTTGTTAAAGATATCAAGGTTGGCCAACAAATTCCAGGTCAACAACAAACAGCATTAAATAAAAAAAAATGTTCAATTGCAATCTAGCTTTAGTAACAATATGTCAACATTGCAATGTAAAGTGACTTATAATATATAAACATCTAATCCAATGCTGGGCCACTAGGAAGGGTTCCTTCGCCACTCAACATGAGAATGTTTAACATGTTAGTAATTTCTATTGTAAACATCATTTGGCATTCTTGTTGAGCAGAGCGCTTCTTAATAAATACCTAGTATGTCAGTCTAGTCTAGTATGTCAGTCTAGTCTAGTTGAGAAAGACACTTCATAATTAGTGTTAGTATGTCTATTTGTGTTAGTCAATTGATTCATAAACAACTTCCAAAAGTTTTAATAAGGAAAGAAATTTAAAAATAAAGAAACAATTTTCATTGTATTTCGAAAGAAAAAAACATTTCCCAACCTAATAAAGGGCGCCCCTCTCTTATTAAATAGATTGATTGTTATTTGATATCATCTTCTCCATTTTATATACTCTGCATCTTTTTGTTGTGTAGTTCTTTCTTTGTTTCTGTTTGACACGATGTTGGTGTGTGTTTTTCAGATATGCATCAAGTAGATCAATTGGTATCAGAGCATGGATCCCTACCAACTTCAACTTGACAACGAGATTTAGACGAGATGCCATCGACCGATTTTTTTTCTTAGACTTCAATGCCCTTTTCAGGGCTTCCAGGTTGAGTGAAGGCTCTGAACAGAGGGTCTAGGAGCCGTTTCGGGTCATTCCTGTGAAGAGGAGCTGGTTGTTGTCGGGGATAAAGGGAACTGGGTTCCAATGGCGGATATATACATAAATCTTGTCGTAATCCATGGATTGGAGTGGATCTGTCCTGGATTGTAGTGGATCCAATATGGAATTGGTGCAGTGACATTAGACATGGAATCCTGTATAGATGGATACTTTCACGGTGACATGATTCTCA
>JASDQU011027618.1:32078-42781 GCA_032191745.1 Picea mariana | reverse complement strand
AGCTATTACCTGACACTGCTCCAATGGAGCAGCGCTTGCTGAACTTGGAGTCTCTGGATGAAGATCGTCGATCTTCCTTACAGAACAATGAGGCAGCTAAAAAATGATCCAAGGCTACCTTTGATCGCCATGTCAACCTTCGATCATTCCGCGAAGGCGACCTCGTCCTGGCTTATGATATCGCTCACGATACCTTTGGACATGGAAAATTCGAATTACTTTGGCATGGCCCTTACATTATCCAACATTGCCTCACCAAAGGCGCATACATCCTAGCCTCCCCCAAAGGCCTCTCTCTCAAGGAACCCGTCAATGGGTTGTATTTCAATAAATTTTATGCTTAAAAGTAGTCATTCTACTTTAGGTTATTTCTTTTTCTAGCATTTTTTTAATCTTTTTTTCTCCTCCCCTCTCATCTAAACTATCCTTTGTGTTATTAATAGATGCTTCCTCCACCAGCCTACCACATCGGTTACGCCGACGGCGCCATCCGTTGGACAAAAAATCTTGCTTCGGCTGCTTGGGCTCTCTACACCCCCTTACATGAAATGCTCCATTCAAGCGGCATATGTTTGGGGTAAGCAACCAACAACCAAGATGAATACACTGCGATCATTAGCCTCCTGGATGACACCCAGCATCATCATATTCGTCACCTTAGCGTCTTCCTCGATTCTCAACTAGTCATTCTCCAGCTCAACAATGTGTACCACGTACGCGATCCGTGCCTCTTTTGCAAATACCTGCAGGTTAGGCTTTTATCTTGACATTTTGATTCCATTACATTTACACATATTCCAAGACAATTGAATCAAATAATAGATCAAATAGCTAACATGGTGTTAGATTGGTATATATCACATCAAGCTACACATACATAAACATATCACAAAAACCTGTCACGGCATATATATAGAATGGACGTCCTCAAAACAACAGCAAAAAACATGTAGACAACATCAGGATCTCAAATATGTATACTCATGTATATATAAAGGCCCATCAGGCCATTCGAATGTTTACATACAAAAATACATGTATCCACAGGCCAATGTAGCACCTCGGTACAAAAAATGGGCTCACTAGCCTATATACAGCAAAAAAGATATACATAATGCACCACTCATGGTGCCTCTATCGCCCCACCACCTGCCCCTCCCTCAGGCGGTGGTGGTCCATCCCCTACAGGACCCTCCTGCCCCGGCAGCAGGCGTCCACTCGTCATAGCAGCAAGCACTGCTGCTCGTCGCAGTATGGCCCGCCATGGTGGTGGTAACCCCACACACTGCTCCAGGAAACTCTTGTCCCAGATGCGCGTCCACATGCCCTCAGGCACATCCTGTAAAACCATCTCTAGACGACGGCGTATGTCATCAAAATCCACTTCGGCTGTCGTCGGAGGAGCGTGTGATGACCTCGCACCCGGGTCATCGAACCGGCGCCTCCTCACTGCCCTCTCTAGCTCAGCCGATTGCCCCGCGGCATCCTCCCGCCGACGTCTCTCTCCCTGCGGCAGTCTCTCCGGATCCCAATGAATTGGCGCTCTCTGCAACTCTACCTCGGGCCCGCGAGGTGCCACATCTACACATACAAACAAACAATAGATAGTATCAGTATCTATATAATACACATATAGACGACTATCTCAAAAAATACACAACCATACATATCTACATCCTCAATCAACATACCTCGATGATCAAAAACCTCCCCAGGAGGTAACACCATATCCGGATCATCCCGAAAGTCCACCCCGACATAAGGGTACTGCAAACTCACCTGCGGCATCTACCACCATACCTGCGTTGCCTCGGCCGAAAAGAAGTGGGCCCCTTCGCTACCACCATGGCGAAGCAATACAGTCGACCACCACCTCAACCGCGTCTCTCGTGCCCCAGGCACACTTAAAAGGATCCTCAGGCGCAACATCAGCACCCTCTCCAGAAACCAGGCCACTAGGATGGACCTGAATGCAAACTCCCCTGCACCAGTAGACTGACAGTGGTCCAACTGTGCCACCATCCATGCATGCAGCGTCAGCCCCCAAGCGAAACGCTCGCCGACCAACACTCTCTCCAGCACTAGCAACTGGCCACCACTAATCCGTTGGGTCGCCAGTGACCCATATACCTACACAATCATCGGTACTATACATCGATGCGCCAGGGAATCTATAGCCGATATACTCACCACTGTCCTGGACATAAATTCCCAACCTGAACAATATCTCTGGCCTATATCGGCAAGCAAAGTAGTCCTAGGCAGCACCGGCTCCATCGGTAGGGGCATTCCCTGAAAGGGGAGCCCAATCAA
This sequence comes from Picea mariana, assembly GCA_032191745.1. Lineage (NCBI taxonomy): Eukaryota > Viridiplantae > Streptophyta > Pinopsida > Pinales > Pinaceae > Picea > Picea mariana. The sequence goes on along the minus strand of JASDQU011027618.1, from coordinate 40,468 downwards.
GAAATATACATCCCCCACCACAGTGAAGGGGATCTCCTCTCCTCGCATGAGGAAGCAGTGCAGCTCCGAACTCCACATCTGGATCAGGAACTATAATAGGTACTCCTGTGCCCATATCAATGAGCACTCAAAGAACTTTAGCAACCCACAGGTTGCCAAAGTCACACGCACACCGAGCTCCTCAATGGCCATGGCATCTCTCAACTGGGCCCAGTCTTGCTGTCACCACTGCACTGGCATCGTCACCACCGTCCACCTGCAGACAACATAGATTCCTATGTCAGCTCAAGCAACCATCCAAACATCAAAAGACTCATTTTTTTTACACCCCAACCTTGCCTCCTAGGCGCGGTTTTGTTACCCACAGGTGCGCACACATGCGCTCATGTTCACTACACACGTACGCACTCATGTGCGCCTATTCACTACACAAGTGCGCACCTATTTGTATCATAGGCACACCCCTATGTGCGCCTATTCACCATACAGGCGCGTCGAGGTGTGTGCCTGTTCAACCCACAGGCATGCACGAGTGCGCGCCTGTTCAACTCACAGGCGCGCCCTTCGAGCGTGCCATAAACCCCCTCTACCATGCTCCCATGCACATATATCCAGTGGGTAGGTGTGCACGCATGCATGCCTATCACCGAATCACCCGTGCATGTGGGGCCCACACCCCCTAAATACCCCTATATAGCCCTCCGTACAACCCCTGCCCAAAAATTGAAAACCTATTTCTATGCAGGATGATCAGACCACTAACCTGATACTCGTAGATTCTTAATCGGTTGCCTCATCCTCCCCAAATCTCCCAATCTCCTCTGAAAACTGCTTGTCCAGTCACTATTGTAGCAGGTACAAATGAGGTGGCAATGTGGGCCCTACAACTATATATAGTCCTTTTTCCAAACTTCCACTCACCATTCCGGGAGCCCAAGGTGTCCATTTTTCAAACCATCTTTAGCCACGAGATCAGTATCCCGTCACCTACATCATAGCAATTCCTGGGCCTTTTTTCATCCTGAGCCCCTGGGGTGCCTTTTTTATCCATGGTCAGGTATGCATGCACATATTTCATGCTTATCATTCAATACATGCTCATATCTTCGATTCTTTTTAGATATTGTTCACTTCGGGTATTTGGTTTTCATATGTGCAGATATTTGATCATCATACATTGACACAACCCCTTCAGGTATATACTCAGCACTAGCATGTAGTCTTTCCCATTGTCTTGCATTTACATTTCTAGTCATACCCTCTGATATTGGCCTCTAGGATCCCCATTCCCAGCTCTGCAGTACCCACACCTCCATTTTCCATCTTCGGTACTATTACCCGATAGCATTCTTACCCACATGAGTTGTCCCATTCATAGCACCTTTTGCCACTTTTTGACACTCATGCTTTTTTTCATCACCCTTTAGGGATGGGAGTCCCGATAGTCTTTCATCATGTCACGAATCAGCCACATACTCCTTCTCCTCATTTTGCTAGCTTTCCCACATGGACTCCCAGATTATCTCTTTATGGTTCTATTTTTTTACCTGCACCTCCGCAGTATCATGAACCCTCCATTTCCTCCACAATCAGTTTGCCCATCTGTGAACCTACTTTCATTTCACCTACCTCATATAGAAACCCACCAATGGGGCCCCCACCCTTCATCAATTTTCCAAGCAAATTATGCCCTACATGGGACCCCCATATCACACTGGGGCACCCGTTTCTGTATTTGTACATTTCCCCCCAAATTATTCGTTATTTATTGTACAAACGCCTTTATTTCCAGTCATTACCTTATCTTTTTGTCGTCACCTTTGGCAACTTGCTTCCTTCCTTTTTGGCCAAACGCAACCCATGTCACCCTTGGTTGGAGCATTACTTATCATCTACCCTTACCAGCATCGTCCATATCTTCAGAGTACCCCACAGGTCACTTACCTCTACCCTCTGAATTTGTTCACCTTGTCCCGCCTTTGGCACAACTTATCACCGGTCTTGTCGTCCCCTTGACACTCAACCTCGTTACACGGTTTCAGCCACTTTTTATCTCATACATTCTCCAACCAAGGGTAGTCTTGAGTCTTCCCACTTCTTGAATTCATCCATGTACCTCTACCACTTTCTCACCTCAGTAGATTTCCCGAAGCCCTTTTCTTCTAGGAGTCGCGTTCCCCTTTTGTCGACATCAGCACAATTTTCTAGAAGAGGGACAGTATCTTGATTCTCATTATCCATCCAATGAGAGATCTCGGATGGCACAGGGAGAAACACCATTGCTCCCTGCTGTCGTTGACCCCTGTAACATTCGACGCCAACACCTTCTCATGTTACGGTGGGTCTTACTTTGCGACTATTGCAGTTAGTTCTTTTATATTGCCGAAGACCGTGATCAATGCCTACTATTCAGAGCATGTTCATTTGTAGACTTGTCTTCTACCTCTATCATGACTGCCCCCGAGGGCGCTGCAGTTGTCTACACCAACACTTCAATCATCTTTTTTCAGAGTTACCTGACATGAGCATGGGGCATGCCCGCCTCGTTTGTACACAATTTTCTATTTTATACACCTCATGGAAGATTGGGTCCTACCAGTTCCTTTTTTTCTCCAAAGGATTACTCTAAATGATCCCACTATTGCTCTATCTTACAAACAACATTCTCAGTAGAAGAAACATTGATGGATTTCAGCTATACGTATGCTCCTAACCTCATCCATCAGGGGGCATCTGTTATCACTAAAATTTCATCCACACATGGTTACAAGAACTCAGCATCGTCAAACAGTAATGAAGTCATTCATGGCCCTGAATTAATGTCACAGCATTCAAAAAAGGGAAAAACACTATACAAAGTAGTGAAAAATTGAAGAGTTCTTTGCATACATTGGGCGCGTGCACGCATGCACGAAACAGGAACATAGAAAGCGTGCATATGCGCATGATGCACGACTGTTAGTGCAAAAATCCACGCACCTGCTAAATGGCGCATTTATGAATGTGGTCGGCCTCCCAACCACTTATGGTTCAGCTCCCAAGCCGATTTGACCTCCAAATCTGGGCTAGATCCGAATGGTGGGCTGGTCAAAGACCTAAAAATGCCCTAAATGGCCTCTTTTCACACTACAAAGCAGTTGAACAAAAGACCAAAGCAATGCTATAAAAAGCCATGAATTCACCTCATTTTCTCAAGGAATTCAAAGTAATGTTATGCTGCCTATATTGTTTTAAGGACTCCATCCTTGACAAGAGAACATTGGCACCATTACATTGGGCAATCCATCTCACCATTGAGTGGATTTGCAAAGAGTTCTTTCATCACCATTTTCATTTTCTTTGTTGTAAGAAGAGCTACTAGTGAGGGTCCAAGAGCCTTCCCTTGGAGGAATAAGGGACTCATAGTCCCCTTTCTTATTGGTGCTTTTTTTTCATCAATAGATCAGCCTCAAAACATTGGTGACATGGGTCTTTTTGTTCTTGTTATCTCTATGTCCCTATGCTTATGATTTTAGTTTTTATTAGTTTAATTCTTAATTATAGTTTTGTTTTTCTTTCGCTAACTCTTTCCTCTATAGCTGTCCTGCTCAGCAGACCCAAGTGAGCTTGCAAGCACCTCTTATTTGCTCACCAAGGTGATGAAAGAGGCGCAACAGCTGGTAAAGGCCAAGGTTCAACCCTATTGAATAAGGACAACACCAATTCCTTTCCCTAAAGCATCACATTCCAAGACAAAGGTCTTTGTGAAATCAGGAAGGGCCAGGACTGGAGTGGTGCACATGGCCATCTTCAAGGTTTGAAAAGCTTGAGCAGTAGATGGAGTCCAAGTGAAAGAGTTCTTTTTTAGGAGAGCAGTCAAAGGTGTTGCAATCTTTCCATAATTCTTAACAAACTTGCGATAATAACCTATTAAGCTCAGAAATCTATGCAAGCTTTTGAGAGTCTTTGGGTGAGGCCAGTATTGCATAGCTTCAATATTTTTAGGATCCACCCTGATGCCATCTTTGCCAACCAGATGACCCAAGTACTGTATTTCCGAGGTGCCAAAAGCGCATTTAGACTATTTCAGGAAAAGTTGGTGCTGAGAGAGTAGATGGAGAACTCAATCCACATGAGAAAGATGTTTTGTCTAGGTCTTGCTATAGATGAGGATATCATCAAAGAAAACTAAGACAAAATGACATAGAAAAGGATGGAAGACATGAGTCATGAGGCTTTGGAAGGTGGAGGGGGCATTACACAAGCCAAAAGGCATAACCAAAAACTCATAGTGGCCCTCATGAGTTCTAAAGGAAGTCTTGGGAATGTCTACCTCTTTCATACGTATTTGATGGTAGATCGAATGAAGATCAAGTTTAGTAAAGAATTGGGTGCCACTCGATTCATCCAGGAGGTCATCAATGACAGGAATGGGAAATTTTTCTTTAATGGTAAGTTTGTTCAGGGCATTGAAGTCAAGACACATTCGCTAGGAACCTTTTTTATTCAGGACCATGACCATAGGAGAAGAGTAGGGGCTTGTACTAGGGTGGATAACACTTGCATTAAGGATTTCCTGGCCCATTTTCTCAATTTCATTTTTTTGGGAAAAGGGGTGACGATACAGACAGATATTGGGAGGAAGGATTTTGGGTACAAGGGGAATGGAATGATCATGAACACCACATGAAGGAGGGAGTCCCTGGGGAGTGGAAAGGACCACTTGATGTTTAGAAAGGATGGCTTGGAGGTCTTGTGGAACCGAGGGTGTTTATATTGCTTGTATGGAATGGAGTTGAGCAATAACACCATAATGACCCCTTTTGAGCAACTTTTCCATGCGATGGGAACTCATGATCTCAGGCGAACCATCAGTGATGCCTCAGAACTTATATTGGTGGCCCTCCTGATCAAATTGCATGGTTAATTCCTTAAAATCCATGAGAATGGGACCCAAATTCCTTAGCCAGTCTGCAACCAACACAATGTCATAACCACCCATGTCGATAGAAAATATATGAGATTTTAGGTGGTAGTCACCAATTTGGAGACACACATTTTCACAACGCCCTCCACATTTCATGGAACCACCATTGGCAATCATGATTTGGAAATTATTGATGGCATGGATGTAGCAATGAGTTTCTTAGGCAATGCGGCAATGAATAAAATTATGGGTACTTCCACTATCAACCAGAATGATGACCTTCCAATGTTTTATGTAACCGATTAGCTTGAGGGTTTGGGGAGCAGAGAAGCCAGTGAGGGCATTGAGGGCAATGATCGGTTCTACTTTGGGAGGGGTTATGTTGGGGGTTTCAGGTGACTCAGACACAAGGGGAGTTTCAATATCCTCTTCCGAAATGTCCTCGGAGATGGCCATAAACAACTTTTTTTCCTTACACTTGTGGCCTGGGAAATATTTGTCATCACAATTATAACAAAGACCTTTGAGTTGGCATTCATCCATTTCAGCCTTGGTCAATTTTTGGATCTTTAGTGGAGCAGAGGGAGTAGTGGGATTTATTTGTTTAGGGCGAGGGATAAAGGAGGGTTTCTAGTTTTGAGATGATACAACCTATTGTGCTTCTTTAGCTCTTTTAGTAGCCTCCACCCAACTCTGAGGCTGAGCCATGAGGACATGGGCCTGAATATCATCCTTGAGGCCAATGATAAAACATTCTCAGAAAAAGGCATCAAACATGCCCTCTGTTCGAAAATCCATGTGCTCAAAGGCAGCTACAAAGTGTGTCCAAGCAATACACCCTTGACGAGAAGTTTTTCTCCATTGCCACCATTGCCAATGTTATTGATCTAGATGGAGAACACCATACTGGAGTTTGGCCAAGTCATCTGTAATGCCATATAAAGAGAAATAATGTTCCATTTGGGTTACCAAACCAGTGGAGTCAGAGGCATCAAATTTGGTCACATCCACCCATGGAAGGCATAGGTCACGTTTAAAGTGATGGTTCTGAAAGTTATGGGAATGAGAGGAATGGTCACTGTTATCACTGAAATTTCATCTGCACATGGTTACAAGAACTCAGCATCGTTAAACAGTAATGAAGTCATTCATGGCCCTGAATTAATCTCACAGCATTCAAAAAAGGGAAAAACTATATAAAGTAGTGAAAAATTGAAGAGCGCTTTATAGAAGTTGGGTGCGCGCGCACATGCGTGGAACAGAAACGTAGAGTGCACGCATACGCGCATGATGCGCGGCTGTTAGCGCAAAAAGCCACGCACCTGCTAAACAGAAAATTTATGAATATGTTCGGCCTCCCAACCACTTATTGTTCAGCTCCCAAGCTGATTTGACCTCCAAATACGGGCTGGATCCGAATGGTGGGCTGTTCAAAGACCTAATAATGCCCTAAATGGCCTCTTTTCACACTACAAAGCAGTTTCACAATAACCCAATGCAATGCTATAAAAAGCCATGAATGCACCTCATTTTCTCAAGGAATTCAAAGTAATTTTATGTTGCCTATATTGTTTTAAAGACTCCATCCTTGACAAGAACACATTGGCACCATTTCATTGAGCAATCCACCTCTCCATTGAGTGGATTTGCAAAGAGTTCTTTCACCACCATTTTCATTTTCTTTGTTGTAAGGAGACCAAGATTGTGAGGGTCCAAGAGCCTTCCCTTGGAGGAAGAAGGGACTCATAGTCCCCTTTCTTCTTGGTGCTTTGATTTCATCAATAGATTAGCCTAAAAACATTGGTGACATGGGACTTTTTGTTTTTGTTATCTCTATGTCCCTATACTTATGATTTTAGTTTGTATTAGTTTAATTCTTGCTTATAGTTTTGTTTTTCTTTCTCTAACTCTTTCCTCTACAGCTGTCCTTCTCAGCAAGACCCAACTGGGCATGCAAGCACCTCTTATTTTCTCACCAAGGTGATGAAAAAGGTGCAACAGATTGGTGACTCCACTGGGGAAAGGTATCAAATTACTACCTCATTTGGGTTTATTTTTCTCTTCTTTTAGTTTGTTTAACTTGCAGGTGCACTAACCGGCCTAGCCCGACCTGCAAACCATCCAATTCAAAGGAGAATTGAGAGAAATCCATTCGGATTTTTCTTTCTCGGTCGCTTGTCACCAGTGCGTGGGTATTCTACTCCACAAACACACATCGTGCGCGCATGCACTTAAGCGACATCCTTTCTCTGCGCGCATGCACTTTCAGACTCATCTCTGTTCATGCGCCTGCGCTCTATGTGCCTCTGTCTTCACTAAGAGCCACGCATTTGACCAAAATTTTACATTGTAAGTTGTTGGGATGTGGGGAAGGCCAGTTGCCTTCTTAAAAATGATGTCAAGCATGCTCTAAAAATTGCACCACACTTAGTCCCCTCATCATATAAAGGGGTTAGTCAAACACACATAGGCACCTAGGAGGATAAAAATCAATTTCCCTTCTTTGATTTTTGCCACATGAATGGCTTGTTTTGACTTGTAATATAAGGTGGAAGTCATTTTTAATCACATCTAACTTACATTGGGACTAGAAGTTGAATTACAATCGCTTAGTATGCTCTTCTCTCGTGCCTTCAAGCGACCTTGAGAATAAGAAAAAGATTGTGAAACAATTTCATATCACTTAACAAAGTTTAAAAACCTTTAGGAGAGGACAACGACCCTTCTTGGGACCCCTCTTAGTTTTGTTTCTTCAAACACATCTTAATATTGTAACGGGCCCATACATGCCCACATGCTACAAATATAGGATAGTGTTTGGAATTTTTCTTTCTTAGATCAAAACACTAGGGAAGTTTAAAGGTTTGTAACGGGCCCATACATGCCCACATGCTCAATCTAGGATAGTTTCAAGCTTTTCTTAGATTACATCACAATAGGGAGTTAAAGGATAGTAACGGACCCACATGTCCACATGCTAGCTTCCTAGGGCTTTTGAATTACACAAGGTTGTACCAAAGTCATTTAGTTAATTAGGTAATCAAACTCTTGTAAGGACCAAGCGACATCCACATTCAGCAAGGTGACATCTAATTCACTAAAAATTGGCACACTTTCACTCACACACAAAATTCACTTATCACACACATAGCTTCTGCTTGAAACGTGGAGGTCAAAGTAAGTTTCCTCCAAAGGGATTTCGAAAATACCCCATCTTTTCTTGACAAGACTATCCACTCCAATTTTTAAATCAACGAGGTTGGTTCACACCCCCAACCTCCCAAAACAACTACATCCATGGTGGCGGTACCCCCACACACTGCTCCAGGAAAATCTCGTCCTGGATGCACATCCACATGCCCTCAGGCACATCTTGTAAAAATGCCTCTAGACAACGGCGTATGTCATCAAAATCCTCTCCGAGCGCCGTCGGAGGAGCATGTGATGGCCCCGCACCAGGGTCATCGAACCGACACCTCCTCGC
>JASDQU011027617.1:40866-55517 GCA_032191745.1 Picea mariana | reverse complement strand
ATGATTGAATAGACCTAAAAGAATCACATGCTTTGAAACATGGAACAAATAAATGCTACATACTTGTTTATCATTTGTTTTTACTATTTAATGGTTTCTTTACGGTTTATTAGGCAATTCTCAATCACTCTTACAGAAATGAATTTTCAACAATGTACCAAAACTAAAAATATGTATTATTACCAAATAGCATACATTTATCCCAAATTCGTTATTAGAGGCCCTAGATTTTAAATGTTATGATCACATGCATGTGAGCCATACACTAAATCCTTTGTTTTTTTTTACATAAACAATTATATTTTTCATTAAAAAAATGTTGCAGTCTTACTGGTCAGCATAATAATACAAAAAGAGATTGTTCTATAGTCTGAGCATAAAAAAGCTTTCCAAAACCTTGTTGGACATCTTTTAAAAAAGTAATATTGTACTTCTTAGAGGATTCACTATTTTTACTTGTATAGATTCTATAAAAGACACCTAATACTATATATGTTTTGCACTACATAACAACCTAAATTACTGGAAAACATGCATATTATTTGCGTCCTCATTTTCTTTTGGAGAGTGTTGAGAATATTAAGTGGCACCAACCACATCCACATCCACTAGTGATTGTTGACCAAAGTCCTCTTCTTTGTTTTCCAGAGGTATGGAATCCATAGACATCTTGAAATTTGAGGCAACAAATTGGGCATTCCTTAGCATGCTTGTGATCACTTGTCTTAAATACAAACATTTTGCTTCAAGAGCATCAATGTTTTATCTTTGTTGTACCAAAGTCTCCATTACAACTACATAAATTGCATTGTAATTCTCTTCTTGGTCAAGAATTTTGTTAGTTACAAAAAATATGGAGGTTCTATTATCAACAATTAGGTCCTCGTGTATGTGAATAAACTTGTGGATATCCAAGATATCGCAATATTGAAATTACCCTATGTGACTATGACTTTCCATGTCTTGTAGCCACCAACAATGAAATTCAACAAAAATGTCAACAATAGTGTCAAACCCTTCAATTTTCCAATGAGTTCCTTCCAACCAAAGAAAGTCAAGCCTAGGAATTACCTTAATTATGTAGGGTGACCTATTCCTATCCACAATATTCATGCCAAGTCTAGGCCAATTCTATGTACATTTGCAGTTCTATCATTAACGCATGAAGGCAGAGTCCAATTTCCACCAAGAAGCCATACATCCACTAAGTCAAATCCAAATGTGAAGCACAATAACCACAGGTACAAATTGGGAGGGTGCTAGGGTTTCCAAGCCAAACACTAGATGGAGGATATTATTCCAAGTTACAACTAGCTTGGATGAACTAAGACCTAAACTCTGCTTGCAAAATTCATAATCCCACTTGTGCTTAGGGTAATAACAAACTCTGCTTGATTATGCTAACCCTCCATTAAACTTGAAGTGTGTGAGGGTACTTATAATTATAAAGTTATGAAGGTTGTAGTGATTTCTTGTGATTTGGTTGCCACTTGTCGATTGCCTTGAAATACTACATCCATGCAAAACTTTGGTTTGTACATTAATTAAAAAATTAAGGAATTTGGAAGAAAGACAACCCCCATGCTTTTTTAAGATTCCCATGGAATGTTTGGAGTCCTCATTGGTTAGATGATTTGTCTGGTTGTTCCAAGCTCTTAAGACATGCCAAAACTATAATCTCTCAAAGAGATTGGTTTCTTTTTGGATTCACTGAATGATACTAACAAGTTTTCCAACCACTGGAGATAAGGGACTTTTCATATACCTTATGACAACTGATGAATCTCCTATGAAAATAAGATTCCTAATTCTCTTGGACTCCAAGATTTTGAGGCCTTGAAAGAGAGAAAGTACTTCAACATGAGTATTAGTTACTCTACCCAACTCCCATTCACAACTTACTTATAGATTTCTATATGGGTCAAAGATGACCTCAACCCCACTCCCATGCCTGCCACCTCAGGATTACCCATCGAGGCTCCATAAAAAAAGAGACCAAGTTTTCTTTGGGCTAATCACTAGTGTTGGAACCCTTCCTTGTCCAAATGAATCTACCAATTCCCAATTAGATTGGGATTTTTGACAATGCATTTTGATTGAACATTGCCCCTTTGGAATAAATCACAAAGACAACTCTTCTCCCCTTGCTCCAACACCTAAAATTTGTGGTCATTGATCCCATTAGAATTGATTGATTCAATAAGAATACCATGAGCTTTTGTAGTAGTGGATTTGTGGGATTCTGTTTCTTGTCGAAATATTGATTTAATCTTAGCAATCCATATTTTCTAACAAACAAATTTTGGCATTGCCCAGGTTCTTTAGAGAATGGGCTTGTTCATAAATGTTCTATTGTGTTTTTTATGCTAGATTGTAAACATTTCACTCCAATATTTTGGAAGGACTAGTCTATGATCGATTTCTTCAAAGGAATATTTCTAGGCTTGAATGCTAAATGGAAAGTCAAAGAAGAGGTATCGATGAGTTTCATTTACTATTTTGCATATTACACACCTTGAGGGACGATGGATTCCATGCTTTTGAAGGTTCTCGATCATGAACAATATGCCATGGACCATTAGCCAACAAAATATGTTTACTGTAACGTCCACCAGCCCAACTAAGGTCCATTATGTGCAGAATACTCGTAAAAATTAAAAAAATCATGCTAACTAAAATTTCTTGTAGCTTAACAACTACGAATTACAACCATTTTTAACTATTGTTGATACCATTGATTTGATGCATCTACAACATGCTAAAATGAACATGAAATGCAGTTTAATAAATTAGCACAACAACATATAAATCAGTCTCATACATAGAGTTCGTGCACATCAATTTAACTCATAAAATAACACAACAACAAGATAAAACACTTATCTTTCAAAATAGTTGTGCAACCAGCTACTTGGGTCGGACGTTCCACCCAACCATAGATTTTCTCTTCCAAATATAAACAACAAGTCACCCCCAAGCTAGGGTTAGCAATCCACAAAAGAGTGTGGTCTCTCATTGTCCACTCACAGCTCAGAAAACCCACAACCCACTGGTATTCTCCTACAACTATCCCGATTTTCCACCAACTCTCTTCCTCTCGATCTGCCCAAACCAAGGAATGTACCCCTTCACCGATATCAGTACCTTGGGAATCTCATTTGTTTATCAAGGTCTCTCTAGCATATGACCCAAGAATATCTCTTATAGGAACTCAAGGGAACTCATTGCTAGGAAAACTACCAGCAAAAACAACAACAAACACTTGTTGTTACAGTGCAACTCACAAATGAGTTTACTCTTCAGACCTGTCAACTCAACTCTTCAGTCTTCAGCTCCAAAATGCTCCAAAAACGCTCTAGCATGCTCTAGAATTCGCCTTCCATGGATGCTCCTGCTTGAAGCTCTCTTTTCTGCTCTCTAGTTGTTGTTCATGCCAAAACTTGATTGTCTAAAAATTGTTGTAGTTTCCCATACAAATTTCTTCTCCTTTGGATTGCTTGCTTGACTCACACACTTCCCCTAACTAATTGTACTCAACCCCCATTCTCCCAATAATTACAAGATGTGGCTTCTCACACCCACCCTCTTACGTGCATTCAATGATTGGCTTTGGGGACACTAAATCATAAACTAGAGTTTAATACATAATGATAATAAAATTATGGAATGTGGGTGGAATTAATAGACATGGGTAATTCCCCCTTGGACTTCTCTCTAAGGAATTCCCCTAGACCATCCCCTCTCTTGTGGATTAATTTAGCCCTTGTTATCACATATAGTTGTCAAGGGCAGCAGGTTGTCCAAGTTCGCGGCCTGTACAGGCCGCCAAAGCACTGCATTTTTCGAAGCTGCCGAAGTGGTTGAAGGCCTAAAGTCCCGAAGGCTCGAAATAGATCTGAGCCATTGATCAGCAAGAATCACGTGTCATGAGATCGGTCACTCTGAGAGTTTTACTTCAGAAGTTTTAAAATGAGAAAAATTGCAAAGTCCCAGAGTTCGGAAGCGTGAAGTGTGAAGTAAAACTGGACCATCTGATCCAAAAGGGTGCGTGGCAATAGATCAACGGATTCACAGTTTTGCGAATCAGAGGTTTGCTGGGAGAAATGCACAAGTTTCACACAGCGCGAGTTTGCAAAGCACTCGGAGAGTGGGCCCAGGGTTACAGCCCGAGGTCCTATGGAAGGCGGGTCAAGAAGGAAAGGTTGGCACCCATCGCATGGAGATGATCGATTCAGAGTTCCGAAGAAGCAATCGTAGTCGTTGATCATGAAAAAGATCTGACCGTCGATCTAAGTAGGGTGATTTCGCCGACTCGGGCATCGGGAAATCTGAAGTAGGGGAGGTGAAGACTCCCTAAGCACAAAATTCTGAGATACCATTTGGGATAAGGCGTCGGGTCATAGTTCGAGGTCACATTGGAGCAAGGCCAAAGTCACAGGTGCTCATCCTTTGCTCCGCATCCAAGGCTCTTAAAGCGCCAAATTTGGCACTGTCTCCACGCAAGGTCTTATGTATCCCATAATTGGTGAACGGGTAAACTTCAACGACTACACCTCAAATAGAAGAATCATCCCAGCCATAGATGTCGATTAGACCAATGGCCCCATGTTTGTATGTTCATTTAGCATCGCATTTAATCACAGCAAGTAGTTGTCCCTTGGTTACCTGACTCGGTCTCGATCCCGAGGAGATATCAGTTAATGGACACAGAGTTAGTGATTGAAAATTCAACTCACTCCATAAATGGAAAGTAGGCTGAGAGCGGTCTTCAAGGCACACTTACGATCTGAAGCTTCCTTATGGGCAATTTTTCCTGTAAAGCACATAACTATGCCTAGCTCGCGTCTGACATAACAAGGTCTGCACAACCTGATAGAGTGAGCACCAACTGAAGGCTTTGAAGGCAGTGATCTGATCACATTCCTGGTAGTTGCAGCAGTTTTGAGTATAAATACTCAGTTTTGATATTTTTTAAAGGTCGATGGTTGAGCAGTGCTCTCGTATTGTAAACTTTTGATGAAGAACACTGGTTCTTTGGTTATGTATTTGTTTTTGAGACATCTTGTTTAATAAAAGTCAGCTTCTTCTCCATCTTATTTGCCTCTGATACTGAGAGAGTTCATGTTTAATTGATTCACACGGATTGTTGTAACTATATTATGATAAATGTTTGATTATAGTACTATTATGATTTCTTTCATCTTTTTTGAAATTTGAATCCAAGAGGACCTTGTGTTTAAGTTTTTCCTCCCTAGGCTGCTGGAAAATCTGATGTTCATAGCGGACCTCTACACCTTTCTCACTAAATCTTCCTCCTATTCACCCTTACTCCAACTTACTGACTGAAGTTAATGAATACCTCACCTACAGGTGCATACCAGTCCAGTTTTCTGAGTTAAAACGATATCATCTTGAGTCTGCGCCCATTTGACCTCTTTAAAACCAACCAGTGACATAAAACTCTAATGGGTATTGGGCTTACCTCCAACACAATTCTGGAGGTGACTTCTAGTGCTAACATTTCTGGCATCATTGTTGGGGAACGAATTGAAGACTTTTCCTTGGGTAGAACGACAACAAGCTTATGATTTTGAAGGTGCATCAAATATCAGAACCATTGAAAATTGCATTTTCACCTAGCGACTCCACTATTTCGGTTGTGGTTGTCTCTAGCATACCCGAGATGACCCAGATAAACTTTTCGAGAAGGCTTTTAACAACTGCTTTCTTAGCTTGAAAGTTCCTTGGGAGATTGACAACAATAAGATCTGGTCTTTGATGGTGAACAAAGACTAGACACATTCAGACTGCATATCATTCACCTAGCGACTCCATGATTAAAGTATCGATTGACGACTCCACTGGTTCGAAATGGAAAGAATCTTGGCTCGGATGTATGCTCCTTTTAATTTCTCCTCTATTCCTGGTTTTCCTAATGTTGTTCCTACTCCAAATGAATGGGGTGATTATTTTCCCATATTTAGAGAGCGTAAAGAGGACAACCCTGCTCACTATCTCCTTGAGTTTCATGAACTCATGCATCAATGGGAAATACATCACGAGGATGTATTATTAAAGATGTTCATGATCTTGTTAGCAGGAGATGCTCACAATTGGTACCACTCCTTACCCCCTGCTAGCATCTCCTCCCTGGAGCAGTTTCATGCAGCTTTCAATGGGCATTGTCAAAAATTTTATTCCTCTGAGTTTATTTCTCATAACTGTTGTAAGGAATATAACAACTGTGTTCAGAATATAGCAGATTCTAACGTAGACTGTGAGGATGAAGAAGATGCTTTGGATGAGCTGGTGGGACTGGTAAAATCACTTTTTGCAAAATAGAGAAATTGAAGGCAGATCATGCTTGTTGCTCTTATGAAGATGCAGAGGATATTCCGGTCCTTGAAATAGATGTTCTTGGCAGCCCTACTTATGATGAAGAAGTGATTTCGGATACTGGCCAAGAACAAACAACTTGCGATGAATATCCCAGTGAAGATGACGAAGAGCAGATCACTCCCATGGTTCATGTTTATTATGATTGTGAATCTAATCATTGGGAGAGCCATGAAGGAGAAAAAAAGGAGCCAAATGTGCAGTTTATCTCCTGTTCAGAACCTGTAAATGAGCAGATATCACCCAGTACCAGCCAACCCATGTATGACAACTATGAGTTAGATTTTGAACTGGATATGAAGGATTTCCAAGAGCATGCAATAGAACCTTTTCCTTTATACATTGAAGGAAAACATTGTGTGGAAATCATTCATCCTGGGCCTGCAGAAGACCAAGAGCAGAGATTTCCCATGGGTCTTGTTTATGAATATTATGACTCTAACCCTTGGGAGAGACACAAAGAAGAAGAGGGAAAGTCAAATGAGCAGTTTATATCCTTCCCTGAGCCTGTGAGTGAGCAGCCACCACCTGGGATTAGTCAGCCCGCATCAGCTTCTCATCCACCTGTGCTTACCAGAGATATTCAGCCATGTGTGAGCAATTGTGGAGCAGATCGAGCTGTCTATTACAATTTTTCTGGAGTTTTCCACTCGTTCTATGGGCCTGTCAGCGAGTACATGAAGCTGCATTTCCTTCATGCCTTGGTGCTGCCTATATTTATCTCAACTTTAGCCTTTGGATGAAAGATGAAGGATGTAACCATTCTACTTTCATAGTTGCATCATATCAGTTGTTGATAGAGTAAAAGAGATTCCAGTTAGGAAGTTACTTGAATGGCTATGGTGGAAGTTTGCTTTCACCTAGCACTTTGTAAAGATTAGTTAGTATAGGATTGTACATAAATAAGCTCCTCTGAAGCCCATGTATTTGTGTAATGTTCCTGAATTGGCTAGTCTAGGAAACGCTGCTAATGTGGGTGTAGGATTAATCTTTTACAACATATAAATGATCATACAAATAAAAAATGCGACAAAGGACTGCATAGTTTATATTATGATATCTTTGCAGAGTACAAAGGTCGAATGCGGCCAAATAAAATGAATCACTCGGTTAGATCAAAAGACAAAGAATCTTAGCCGGAATACAAATAAGCAACTAAAAGATAATACCCGGAATATGGGAGCACTGCGGAATCAATGGATGCATTGGGACTATGGTAGCTCTGACGGTAACTATTGGAAGTCTAGAAAGTTCGCCCTCGGAGTTGTACTTCTCAGAATGGCCTGGAAACTGTCCCAAATGATGCACCCTACTCTAGTCCTCCGTACTGGTAACTGTTGGACCCCTCTGCTAGTGAGTTTGGACCCCAGATGGATACCCTTAGGGGAATGGGCCCCTCTTTCTCTGGAAAAATGCGTCCTAGTGATTCCACCATTGAAATCGGACGAGATGCGTCTCAAAATGACCACCTTGGTCTACTGGGAAATGGGTCGGAAGGGTTTCCCTAAATATGGCTTGATGCTGGCTTTGGAACCTCGAATGTATCCGCCAAAAGTGTTGCACATCCAAGTCTGGAAAATGCGCCCCAGTTGATTCCTATGTCGGAATATGATGAGGAACTAGGAAAAAGATGCGCCTTGCCTTCCTCTCAAATGGGTCGGAGGGAAATCTCAGAATTCTCCCTGGATGGGATAAGTCGACTAAAAACCCTCTCAGAAGTTGCGCCCTCACTTTGGATGAATGCGCCCTTGCTATTGAACATTGTGTAACTGCTGCTGAAGAATGATGGAAGACCTGAATGATCTCCTTGGTGACTAGGGTGTGTCTCTCAACACCGAAATCAACCAACTGGTGTCTTCCTCCTGAAATCCACTGAACTATCTCTCCTGAGATGCGCCTCTTCTCCTCAATGACAAGTCATAATCAGCATAATGATGAATTAGGTCGCTGACCCTTCCTTTATAGTTTTCCAAAACCCTAAATCATGTTGAAACCCTAATTCACCGTTGACTTCCAAAACCCTAAATCACTACTGAAACCCTAATTCATTATTGACTTCTATTTTTAGCTTATAATGACTTAAAAGCGCTTTTAACCCTCTTCAGCTCAATGTCACTTTTCGAATATAACACCTATGACTGGAGTGACCTCTAGTAACCCTATTTACCCCTCTTTGGCCCTGGCTATAGTCTAATGGGGTGGTTAAGACCATCAAGACTCCTCTCTGGAGCTCTTATTTGGAAAGGGACATTACAATCCTCCCTTCCCGAAATTGCTTGTCCTCAAGCAATACCAGTCCAAGGTGCTGCAACACCTGCTCGCTCTCCCAAGTAGTGTCCTCTATTGGAAGCCCTCTCCATCTGATCAAACACTCTATGATGACCCTGCTCCTCATTTTCCACTCTCGGAACTCCAAAACCTCCTCCAGAACTAACTCCAACTGTCCCTCCTCATCCAACGGGAGAAGCTCCTCTGATGTGCTAATGAATTGTGCCACTTCCTTTTTCAGGCAAGACACGTGGAACACGTTATGAATGTTGCTCCCCTCTGGAAGCTCTAGCTCGTAAGCAACCTCGCCTACTTGACGCATGATCTTGTAGGGACCATAAAATATGGGCTTGAGCTTCTCGGCCCCACTCTTCTTCAGAGATGACTGTCTGTAGGGTTGGAGTCTCAAGAAAACCAAATCTCCAACCTCAAAGTTGCGCTCTATCCTGTGTCTGTCTGCACTTATCTTCTATCAGTTTTGCACCGTCTGCAGGTTCTCTTTCAACAACTTGAGAATCTCTTGACTCTCTATGATCCAATCCTTGGCCTTGGGAGCTCTACTCTCCTAGAATACCAAGTCTACCAAAGTGAGAGCATCATATCCATACAATTCTCGAAAGGGTGTCATACCAATGGACATGTGGAAGGTGGTATTGTATCAATGTTCTCCTAAATGTAATCACTTTACCCACGTTATCTGTTGTCCTCCTACATAGTTCCTCAAATACCCTTCAACCCACTTGTTGACAATCTTGGTCTACCCATCTGTCCGAGGGTGATATCTGGTGCTAGGTATCAACTCTGTCCCCACCAATCAAAACAACTCTCTCCAAAATGTCCCTATGAACCGACTATCCTTGTCACTCACGATGTTCTTCGGAAAGCCATGAAGTCTGAAGACCTCCTTGAAGAAAAGCTCGACGAATTGAACTGCGCTGTACTCTGTTGGTATGGCATAGAAGCGAGCAAACTTTGTCAATCTGTCGACCACTACATAGATACAGTCCTTACCCTGGACCTTGGGTAGACCTATGATGAAGTCCATAGATATACTCTCCCATTTATGCTCTGGAATGGGGAGTGGCTGAAGTAGCCCTGCTGGAAGAACATGCTCTGACTTGTTCTGCTGGCAAGTTACAAACTCACTGACGTGTCTCATAACATCCTGTTTGAGGCCCTTCCATGAGAACCTCTCTCTGATCTGTCTATAGGTTTTGAAAAACCCCTGATGACCTGCTAGAGGTAAATCATGAACTGCGGTGAGGATCTTCTTCTTGAGCCCTGAATCTGGCACCAAGTAGACTCTATCCTTGTAAAATATGACATCGTCAATGACCCTATATCGGTCATCTTGTATCTGTCCATCCGTCACCTCAAAAGCGAACTTGTTCTTGGAATATTCCACTAACAAGTGGGATTTCCAATCTGCTGAAATCTCCATCAAAGAACATGTCGTAGGTCTCCTTAATAGTGCATCGGCCACAATGTTCTTCTTCCCCTTGACATACTCTATGCCAAAGTTGAACGCCTGTACCTTCGTCACACATTTCTATTGGCGCTCACTGAGGTCCTTCTGCTCAAGGAAATACTTCAAACTGTTGTGATTGGTTTTGACCACGAATTTGTTGCCCACCAAATATTGTTTGAACTTGGTCAAGGCATGCATGATTGCCAACATTTCTTTGTCATAAATGGAGTACAACCCCTCAGGTTGACTAAGATTTCGGCTCTCGAATACAATGGGGTTTCCTTTCTGCATCAAAACTGCACCGATCCCTTCGCCAGATGCGTCACACTCTAGTACAAATGGCAAGGTGAAGTATAGTAGTGCCAACACTAGACAAGTGTGCATGACTTCCTTTATGTGATCAAAGGATTCATGTGATTTCTCGGTCCATATGAAGGCCCCATGCTTAGTAAGATCTGTCAACAGTGCTCCAAGCTGAGAAAAACCTCGGACGGATTTCCTGTAATAGCTGCACAACCCGAAGAAGCTCCTCAATTATGTCACGTTCCTAGGCGTCGGCCAATCCAGAATGGCCCTGATTTTCTCTTGGTGCACCTGTACCTGTTGTGCACTGATGATGTGGCCTAAGTAAAGAAACTCTGTCATACTGAACTCACACTTGGACTCTTTGGAATATAATGACTGTGCCTCCATGATGCTCAATACCTCATCCAGGTACCTCATATGCTCTTGCCATGACCAACTATAGATCAAGATGTCGTCGAAGAAAACCAAGACTGATTTCCTTAACTGATCCCTGAATATATGGTTCATGCAAGACTGGAATGTAGCAGGTGCATTGGTTAGCCCAAATGGCATAACCAGGAACTCGAAGTGTCCAAAATGACATCGAAATGTCATCTTCTCTATGTCCTGCTCTCGGATGTTGATCTAATGATATCCAAAGCGTAGATCAATTTTTGAGAAGAAAACTGCTCCAGGCAGTTCATCCATCAACTCGTCAATGCGTGGGATAGGATACTGGTTCTTAATGTTTTTCTTGTTCAAGGCTCGGTAATCAATGCACATCCTCATGGTGCCATCCTTCTTCATAACTAAGACAACTGAAGAAGCAAATGGGCTGCTGCTCGGTCTGATGTGTCCCATCACCAACAATTCCTTGATCGCCTTCTCTATCTCATCCTTGAACCTCCTAGGATAACAATAGGGGGGGGGTGATCATAGGTTTGGTCCCCTCCTCCAACTCAATGGTGTGCTCAAACCCCCTGCCAGGTGGTCTCCCTGGTGGAATTGCCTGAAAGACCTGCTGATGTCATCCCAATAAATTCTTGATCTCTGTATGGTACTATTTTCGACCTTCTGAATCCTTTTGAGTGGTGATCAAGCATTCTGTGACATATGCTACCTCCCCATGTCTGAATATCCTTTCCATCCTCTTGGCTGAAACTGTCCTGGGTGCTCCTGTCGACATACCCCTTAGAACAACCTTCTTCCCATCCTGATCTCAGAATCCCATTTCCAAGGTTTGGTAGTTGGTAGTGATTTTTCCCAAGGTAATCATCCACTAAACTCCTAACACCACATCTGTGTCCAATAGGTCAATCACATAAAATGTGTCTCTCACTGTGTAGTTGCCTAACTTCATCTCTAAGTTTGGAACTCTATCTAGACACTCCACTGTGTGGCCATCTGCTACCGCAACATCAAACCCCTCAAACTCCTCTATCTGAAGTGCCCGTCTCGATACTAGTGAAGTGTCGATAAAGATGTGGGTGGCCCCACCATCTATCAGGGTGATTTCTCATTGCCCCTAAATAATCCCTCTTATATGGAGGGTATCATACCTGGGAACACCATAAAGGGTTACTATGACTCCTCCCTTTGTTGGATTCCTCCTGTTAGCCTGCTCTGGCGGTTGTGGGACTACTGGAGGATGGGCTTCTGCCGGTGTCGGTGGTCTACGGGGAGGTTGCTCCTCTGCTGGTGCTGACTCCTCCTCTGAACTAGTGGATCCATTGTCCTGCTCCTCCTCCTCACTATCCACATTGTCTGCTGCTACCTCAATATAATGAATCTCTCCCTTGCCCATGCACCTATGGCCTGGGACCCAAGGATCTCTGCAGTTGAAGCAAATCTTCTTCCTCATAAGCTCTCACCTAGTCTCATCATCCAACTTCTCTTTGCCCTTCCATTCTTTCTGGAATGGATTCCTGTCTCGATCCCTCTGGGGCACAAATGGTTTGGAGAAAGTTTTAGTCTTTGGCACTGAGTCTGCCAGATCTCGAGTGCGAAGGATGGCATCCTGCAAAGCGGGAGGCTTGTATGCCTTCACCCATCCTCTCAAAGGCTCTGTGAGTCCTTCTGTGAATAACATGATCAGCCTGGGCTCTAATATATTTGTCACTGCCATGACTACCCACTGAAACTCTGTGATGAATGCCTCTGTTGTGCCTGTTTGTCTCAACTGGGCTAGATCCCTGAAGTGTATCTCGGGATCCTTCCTGTCAAACTTGTCCATGAGCCTATCTGTAAACTCCCTATAGGATGTGATGCAACTGTGACCCAATGTAACCAGTCCATGATACCACCACTCGTGTGCCTCACCCTCCAAGTGTAAGGTCACGAAACTAATGGCCTCTGTCTTGGTCATCTGGTTGAGCTTGTAATACGTGTCTAGCTTCTATACCCAAGCTCTAGCGATGTATTTGGACGATCCGTCAAAAGAAGGGATGGTGAGTTTCCCAACTTTTCAGATGAAATCGATGTTATGCCCTTGCTGCTATTTTGGTCCTCCCCTCTGCGGCTTTCTGGGGCGGTTCCTGAGTCTGAGTCCACAGTACTCAACTAAGGTCATGTCCTGATGGAAGTCACGACCCAATGCTGCGTACTCCCTCCTATACTCTGCAATTTTGTCTGCATGAGTGGGTGGCCTCTATGCTATCAGTGGCGGTGCTGCTACCGGGGGTGCCCTCTGGAAACTAGGAAACAAGGGTCTGGGAATCCTACTCACAGAGGTGTATGTGCGAGAGGGTGACTGGGGTCTACTGCCTACTCTTGAGTTCCCCTGTGTTGCATGCGGGACTTGTGTGTCTGGGGTGCCCACTCTAGCCAATCTATCAACCACCTGTGCCAAGGACTGAGACATGGTCCATTGACTAGCTAACATATCGTTGATAACCTACATGAAAGTTGTCTCAGAATCTACGGGGGCCTTGCCACTGCCCTCTAGTCGCTCATATCTGTCTCCTAGCATCCTCTCTGCCTCGCGCTCAGCCTCACGCTCTCCTCTTCTCTCTGCTTCTCTGTGTGCCTCTTCCTCTTCCTCTGAGCTAGGAGGAAAAGGGGGAAAATCATGCCTATGCCTTCTTTCCTTATGCTTGTTGTAAGTGACATATTCGTCACCTACGTTTTCACGGCCCTCTGGGTCTTCTGTTGCACTCATTGTCTTTAGTCATAGACTGGCAGGACTAAAGCTCTGATACCACTGTAATGTTCCTGACTTGGCTAGTCTAGGAAACACTGCTAATTTGTGTGTAGGATTAATCGTTTACAACATAAAAATGATCATACAAATAAAAAACGCGACAAAGGACTGCAAAGTTTATATTATGATATCTCTACGGAGTACAAAGGTTGAATGCGGCTAAATAAGATGAATCACTCGACTAGATCAAAAGACAAAGGATCTTAGTCGGAATACAAATAAGCAACTAAAAGATAATACCCGGAATATGGGAGCATTGCAGAATCAATGGATGCACTCGGACTATGGCAGCTCTGACGGTAATTGCTGGAAGTCTGGAAAGTTCACCCCGGGAGCTATACTTCTCGGAATGGCATGGAAACTATCCCAGATGATGCACCCTGCTCTAGTCCTCCATACTGGTAACTGTTGGACCCCTCTGCTGGTGAGTTTAGACCTCGGATGGATCCCCCTGGGGGAATGCGCCCCTCTCTCTCTGGCAAAATGCGTCCTAATGGTTCCACTATCGGAATCAGACGAGATGTGTCTCAAAATGACCGCCTTGGTCTACTAGGAAATGGGTTGGAAGGGTTTCCCTGAATATGGCTTGATGCTTGCTCTGGAACCCCAAATGTATCTGCCAAAAGTGTCGCACGTCCAATTCTGGAAAATGCGCCCCAGTTGATTCCTCCATTGGAATCTGATGAGGAACTAGGCAAAAGATGCACCTTGACTTCCTCTCAAATGGGTCAGAGGTAAATCTCAGAATTCTCCCTGGATGGGATAAGTCGACTAAAAACCCTCTAAGAAGCTACGCCCTCACTCTGGATGAATGCGCCCTTGCTGTTGAACACTATGTAACTGTTGCTGAAGAATGATGGAAGACTTGAATGGTCTCCCTAGTGACTAGGGTGTGTCTCTCAACACCGAAATCAGCCAACTGGTGTCTTCCACCTGGAATCCACTGAACTATCTCTCCTGAGATGTGCCTCTTCTCCTCAATGACAAGTCATAATCTACATAATGATGAATTAGGTCGTTGACCCTTCCTTTATA
>JASDQU011027617.1:23845-40816 GCA_032191745.1 Picea mariana | reverse complement strand
ATGCTGAAACCCTAATTCGTTGTTGACTTCCAAAACCCTAATTCACTGTTGACTTCTATTTTTAGCTCATAATGACTTAAAAGCGCTTTTAACCCTTTTTAGCTCAATGTCACTTTTTGAATATAACACCTGTGACTGGAGTGACCTCTAGTAACCCTGTTTACCCCTCTTTGGCCCTGGCTATAGTCTAACGGGGCGGTTTAGACCATTAAGCCTCCTCTTTGGAGCTCCTATTTGCAAAGGGACATTACAATTTATTTTTGTTTAGAATAATTATCGGCCTGTAATCCTCAGTAGGACATTTTTTTAGCATGAATCCATAGCCCAACAACTAAGGCACTGGAACTACTTGTTCTTGGCAGCTCGCAGGGAGTATGCCATCCCCTGTGGAGCCAAATGTTATCACATATAGTTGTCAAGGGCAGCAGGTTGTCCAAGTTTGCAGCCTGCACAAGGCTACCAAAGCATCGAATTTGCCGAAGTGGCTGAAGTCCCAAAATATATTTGAGCCATTGATCAGCAAGAGCCACGCGTCATCAGATCTATCACTCCGGGAGTTTTAAAATGAGAAACATTGCAAAATCTCGGAGTCCCAAAGCGTGAAGTACGAAGTAAAGCTGGACCGTCTGATCTAGAAGGGCACGTGGCAATAGATCAGCAGATTCGCGGTTTCACAAATCAGAGGTTTGCTGGGAACAATGCACAATTTTCTCGCAGCGTGAGTTCGCGAAGCACTCGGAGAGTGGTCCCAGGGTCACAGCCTGAGGTCTTATGGAAGGCGGGTCCAGAAGGAAAGGTTGGTGCCCATCGCATGGAGATGATCGATTCAGAGTTCCGAAGAAGCAATCGCAGTCGTCGATCGCAAAAAATATCTGACCATCGGTCTGAGCAGGGTGATTTCGCCGACTCAGGCATCGGGAAATCTGGAGTAGGGGAGGTGAAGACTCCCTAAGCGCGAAATTCTGAGATACCATTTGGGATAAGGCATCGGGTCACAGCCCGAGGTCACATTAGAGCAAGGCCAAAGTCACAGGGCACTCATCCTCTGCTCCACGTCCAAGGCTCTTAAAGAACCAAATTTGGCACCGTCTCCACTAAAGGGCTTATGTATCCCATAATTGGTGAAAGGGTAAACTTCAACAGCTGCACCTCAAATAGAAGAATCATCCCAGCCAAAGATCTTGATCAGACCAATGGCCCTGTGTTTGTATGTTCATTTAGCATCACATTTAATCGCAACAAGTAGTCATCCCTTGGTTTCTTGACCTGGTCTCGATCTCAAGGAGATATCAGTTAATGGACACAGAGTTGGTGGTTGAAACTTCAACTCGCCCCATAAATGGAAAGCAGGCTGAGAGAGGTCGTGAAGGCACACTTACGATCTGAAGCTTCCTTATGGGCAATTTTTCCTGTAAAGCACATAACTATGCCTGGCTTGCATTTGACATAATGAGGTTTGCACAACCTGATAGAGCGAGTGCCGACTGAAGGCTTTGAAGGCAGTGATATGATCACATTCCTGGTAGTTGTAGTATTTTTGAGTATATATACTCAGTTTTGATATTTTGTAAAGGTCGATGGTTGAGTAGTGCTCATGTATTGTAAACTTTTGATGAAGAACACTGGTTCTCTGGTTATGTATTTGTTTTTGAGACATCTTGTTTAATGAAAGTCAACTTCTTCTCCATCTTATTTGCCTCTGATACTGAGAGAGTTCATGTTTGATTGATTCACATGGATTGTTGTCACTATATTATGATAAATGTTTGATTATAGTACTGTTATGATTTCTTTCAGCTTCCTTGAAATTTGAATCCAAGAGGACCTTGTGTTTAAGTTTTTCCTCCCTAGGCTGTTGGAAAATCTGATGTTCATAGCATACCTCTACACCTTTCTCACTAAATCTTCCTCCTATTCACCCTTACTCCAACTTACTGACTGAATTTAATCAAGACCTCACCTACAGGTGAATACCAGTCCAATTTTCTTAGTTAAAACGATATCCTCTCGAGTCTGTGTCCATTTGACCTCTTTACAACCAACCAGTGACATAAAACTCTGATGGGTACTGGGCTTACCTCCAACACAATATGGAAGTGACTTCTAGTGCTAACATCCCCCATCTATGTCCATGTCCCCTTAGCAGTTGGCATTACATTTTATTTATTAAAACTTAGAAATACATTTCACATATAAATGGCTTTGGTCGTAGCCACACATTATATCTACATTAATCATTAATTAAATTAGGGATTATAGCGGGGATGTTACATTGACTTTCAAAATTCCATCACCATTTGAAATGTGTTTCCAAATCTTAGAACAAGGAGAAGGAGGAAGATTCTAAAGTTGAGCGATATAGCCTTTCTTGACCTCATACAAGCTACCATAAAGACCCCAACCCTTAATGTTATCCATTGATATAACCACTGGAGTGAAACCATTAAAATAGGGAAGAAGGGAACGGAACAGGGCAGTACAAGGAGAAGGGAAAGAGGGATATTTCCATCCAATCCAGTGGTCCTCAATGTCCCATTTTGTCAATTCAAAGAGAGTTGTTACTCCTTGAGCATCCAACCATTCACTTAACCTTAAGAGCTCTTGAATTTGGAAAAGAGGGGGCTGGCCCATAATCCCATAATCCCATATTTTAATGAGTTTGTCATTGCTAGGGATCCATGCAAGCTTGGATTGAATAATAGATGCAACTACCTTGTATAACTTCCATATTGGAGGCCCCTTTGTGCTAGGTAATTCATGATGTAAGCATCTTTTTCTACTTCATTAATTTTTTTTTTGAATAGTACTTGCTTCCACCACTCGCTTTTCCCAACTACCATTTGCCACAAAATTTTGTCTCCCAATGCAAGATTCATAAGGACAAGATCTTTGATGTCCAACCCACCATTTTCCTTTGGAGACCTATCAATGTTTCAATTAATTAAATGTGATTTTTTGTGTTTGTTTTTCCCCTCCGCCACAAGAATTTTTGAATTTTTATTGTTACTTGGTTCATTATACATGTTGGAGCAATTATGGCACATCATTGGAATATAAGTAATGTAGAAAAAACTAATTTAATAAGGACCACCCTCCCTAATCTATTTAATTGTTGGGATCCTGATGCAATAATTTATTTTTTATTTTGCTCATGATTCCTTGCGAGACCACTAAAGACAAATTTCCAAGAGATATTGGCATGCCCAGGTATTTAAACAAAGACCAAGTTGACAAGCAAGGGAATATAAGATCTTTGGCAATTCTTTGGAGCTATTGAGCACTGATATTCCAGCCACATTTATGGATTTTCCAATTATTAACCTTGCCCTTGGAAGCATTAAGGAAATGATCCAAAATAATATTGAAATGTTCACTTATGATTATGGATGCTCCTCCAAGAAGGAGGGTATCATCTACAAATTGAGAATGGTTAATGGCTTTAACTCCTTTGTAAAAAATAATTCCTTGCAACTTACTTGTCACCCATTCTTTTTCTAGATGTTGACTTAAATAATCCATCATGATTATATAAAGAAAGGGTGGAATAGGACACCCTTGCCTTAATCCTCTATTGCTCTTGAGAAAATTTGTTGACCTTCCATTTGCAAGCTCTCACCCAATAAATAAAGGCTTCATTAAAACCAAACTTGTGAAGAACAACAAAAATGAAGGAATTCCTTACCTATCAAACACATTCACCATGTCCATTTTGATGATCATTCCCTTTTCTTTATTTGCCTTGCTGGAATGTATGACCTCCTGCACTAAAATAATGTTATCAATAATTTGTCCCTTTTGCATGAAACCACCCTAGTTTTCAAAGATAATTTAAGGGAGAACCTTTTTGAGGTCTATTTGCCATCAATTTGGTCATTATTTTATAGGAAGAATTACAAAGTGAGATTTGACAAAATCTGAAGAGAGAAGAAGGATTGACTTCTTCATGGATAAGATCTAGAAATCAAGAATTGATGTTTCCCCCAAGTTTGTTCTTTTTCCGGGCATGGTTGAACATGTGTTTCAAGTTCTTCTTAATAATTTCCCAACAAGCACAATAAAAGTGAATTGAGAACCTGTTTGAACCTGCAGATTTATTTGGCTTGAGATCCCAAATGGCTCTAATTATCTTTGCTTCCTCAATCTCTCTAGTTAGCTTTGCATTTTGTTCTAATGAAATTTGTTGAGGTATATTGGCCAACATAAAAAATAATGTTGTAGGATCTGTCTCCTCCTCCTTGTATACAAAGACTCAAAATGGGGATGAGAAACCTCTTTGATAGCTAAGAAATCACTCAAACTAGTGCCTTCTTCTAGGTTTATTTCTTTAACCATTTTCTTCTACAATCTAACTTTTGCTTGCCTATTCAAAAAAGAAGTGGTTTTATCCCCATATTTAAGCCATAAACTTCTCGAATTCAAACACCACGTCTCCTCTTCCATTTTGTTAACTTTAGGTATCTTGTTGCAAGACTCTCTTTCGTCAACCAAATCCCTCTTAGATACCTCATCTTCTTCTATTTTGTTAACTTTATGTATCTTATTGCAAGACTCTCTTACTTCAACCAAATCCCTCTTAGAGACCTTGCCTTCTTCCATTTTGTCTTGTAGGGTTTCCAACTAAAATTGCAACTCAAGTCTCTCTTTTGTTGGACATGTGAAGGGTGACATAGCCCACTCCTTTAGTGCATGCTTGACGACTCTCAACTTTCATTCCCAAACTAAAGATGGGGATCCAAAAATCTATTTCTCCACTCTTCTACAATTATATCCATTACTTTGGGGTTCTGGAACCAAAGGGGAGAGAAACAAAAGGGAATAGTCCCTAGATCTTGAGATTGATTAAGGGTGAGAGTTAAGGGCTTGTGGTTCAAAATACTAGATGGAATAATCTTGGAGGCAATGAATTGATTAGTGAGGAGGAGCTCATTGTGAATGAGGAATCTATCTAACCTAGCAACAATGTGCCCAAGTCCAAATCTTCTATTGGTCCATGTGTATTTAACCTTCATTGGTTTTATGTCCACATGATCCCAATATACAAGAAGATCTTCCATATTTTCTCTATAGGGATATTTGACTATACTATCACCTTTCTTCTCTTTAATTGATAGAACCAGATTAAATTCTCCAGCCATGTACTTATACCACAAATTACCACATCAATTGCATTTATGAGATGGCCTAGCCCTTTTCCCTAGCTTGCAAACTTAAATCCCATCTTCCTTCATCAAACTCATCTAAAAAACAACATTTTTGTTGCCATCCACGGGTCACCCATGTGCAAACAACATATGTTCACGCCTTGCTAGTTTGCAACTCGCGGATGCCCTAAAAAAATATGAAAAAATAAATTATTCCACATTTTTTAGGCGGAGTTTTTGGTTGGGATCGTTCCCAAACTTCCCTTGGCATGTACACAACGGAATACAACTACCTCAACCCCTTAAAGATACTCTAATACATCAATTGGAGAGAAGAAACATTATGAAGGAATTGACACGTGTACAAAGAAGTGGAATAACGATATTCTTAATGAATTTTATTCCATATTATTTTATTTAATGAAGACGTTTCTGGACAAATCATACTTCTTTTCGTTAATCCAAAACGACCCAAACTACCAAAACTGTCCATCAAATGCTATAAAACAAGCATCAAGCAACCAATAAGAGGAGGATTTTTTTTTAGAGAGGTATGCAAGGAGCTTTGTGAGATTTATCATTCTTTCATCATTCATGCTCCATACATTTTTTGCTTAGGTATTTGATGAAGCTGTTGATAGCAGGGGTATCTTGCAAAGTGGCAAAACGAGCGAAGCAAGGCTGAATTTAAATTGTGTTTTTGAGGTAATTGTTTATTTGCTAAGTTTGTTGTATTAGTAGTCTGAAATTTCAATGTTAATCAGTTTTTCTTTTATGTAGATAACATCCTCATGCTTCACAATCATTGCTTCGTTCAATGCCCGACTTAGTTCTTCTTCTTCTCTTTTCTGCACTTGGCTATTCTATGTATGATGCTAATTCCATCTAGAATAGTTAAATACAACTTTGGTCCAAGTCCTCATAAGGGCTTGAAAGCAACACAAAATCTATGAGAATGTATGGGATTACATTTAACAATAAAGATCATTTTTCAAGCTCTGGAAATATCTTCTTTTGTTGTTATAGTTTCATTTTCATTCATTTTCTTTTAACGTGATATTAAAAAATGCAAGAATACCAAAACAATGTAAATACCTTTCTTTTATTTTAACATTTTCAATGTACTTTCTCTAATTATTGGTCCCTGCCCTTCGGGCTGGTAGGGACTAATAGTAATCAATTTTTAGCTTTTCTATTAAATTGACACAAAAACCAAAAAAATTTAACTCCTTTAACCAAAGTTTTTAAAAAATCATATACTTTAGGTTGGAAATTCATATAACTAAATCAAAGTTTTGATATTGACTTCTTATTTGGCCTCTTCCTGACACACATGGAAATGATAGCTTAGTTTATTTCATAGTTTTGAGTACTCATTTTTTGCAAACAAAGTAATGCTAAACATGAGTCTAGCATTACTTCTTAACATTAAATGTTAAGAAGTAATCCATAATAATCCATAGCCCATTGCATTTGCTGCCACCTACACCACCATGCAAAGCTACACGACCTCTCCAATTTTTCATAACCTGTTAGTATCTCTGCTTGCCTGAAGCATGCAACATCAATCTGCCGCATCAATCTGGGCATCAATCTGGGAAGGACTAGGCACCCTCTCTTTACTGCAGCGTGCACCATCATTCTCCCTTTTCTTTCTTTTTGTTGGCCTCTCCCTGGGGGCATTAACAAAAAAGTTAAAAGTATATTTTTGTGTAAGATTGAACTGAATTTTCTTTGTTTTTTTTATATTTTTCCTAATTTATTTGCAGGCAGATTTCAGAGAGCAGAGAAGAGAAGTCATGCAATATGCTAAATACGAGAAGTACCTGAATCAGTTGGCGCACCTTCCTCGCCTCTGCAACGAGTTTGGGTGTGGGTATTCTGATGATCCCATTAGAACTATTGGCAACACACCAGTCCTGTATCAACCTGCGAAGAGTGTGATTGGGGATGAGTTCTTCGCTTTGAAGAACCTGCTTAGTCGCTGGACATACATCGATTAAAGAATAGACCTCATTCTCCCTTTTCCTAGTTTTTTACCTTCTCACTTAAGCATCTGAGCCAGGAGAAAATCTAAGGAGGTGGACATCTGTTGGATCGATCGATTAAGGCCTCGAAAAGGCGGGTCTCACCAACTTATTTTGAACGCACATGACTTATGAAAGGGAGGGATATCTATTCACATTGAAGCTTTGATTCCCTCCCTGAAGCCTGGGCATGAACTTCATCTGATGTCTGGCAGCTGTAGTCCGTGGGAACCTCTTTCCTTTAACGACGTATCTCGTCTACAACTTGTGACTTGGTTCCAAATAGTTCTCCCAAAGCCTCGCTTGCCTCCCTTGTAGAGATTTGCACGATTCGAACTGTGGATCTCACTAAGCGAGATTTCAAAGGAAGTGAAGCTGGCATTCAAACCAAGATCCATATTCTCTGTGGGTGAAATCATCCTTTGTGTTTTAGGTTTCCCCTTCCTGCGTAAACCGTATTCTATCTCCAAATCCGTCGACCTTCTGCAACTATTTTTTACGCGAGCTGTAAATACATTGTTCACCAAAAATGTCTCTGTCGCCCTCTCCTCGACCTCAACGCTCCAAACGCTCCAACTCTCCGACTTCGGATGGCCAATTGAGCCCATAAACCAAGAATATGAGAATCTCGTCCTCGAATTTAAAACAAATACTGAAACAAATATACCTAATTACATGTTACATTTATTCATTCATGGAATTTCTTGTCTCTCATAACTGGCATTAATACTGACATAATAATTAATAAATCATATAGAGTTCCTTCGCAGTTTTATACTCTTCCACATTATTATGTTGTCGGCCTGGGTAGACGACATCGCATGATTCACATCGGTTTGTCCTGGAAGCTCATTCAACATGGACAACGAAAACAGGCCAGCTTTCTGTCTTCTGTTACTTGATTTCGACATGAAGTACTTCGCAGGCAAGAAGCTCATCTTTTGTGTAGAAACTTTGTCCAGCTGCTTGAGTATTCTTTGGGAAAATTTCTCAACTGTGGTGAACTCTGCTCTCAATTTCTGAATCTCCAGTCCAATATCAGTTACTTGTGTTGGGCGTTCAGTTTCATAGACTTCGTCATGGTTGATTTCTCCTGCACAGCTGGTTTGCATTCCAATTTGCTTATTATTGGGTAGTATAGAATGATGCTTTAATGGACTCATCAGATCATGTGTTTTATTGGCGGGTGTGAATGGCCATCTGACGCGAGCAGGGTCCGTGGCAGCTTTCCATGCTATAGATTCCACACACCTCTGTTTGATATTCATATTCTTGGCCCATGGAGAAAGGCCAGAGCAGCTTTGAAGCACAGTAATACAATCCAACCAAGATGCCATGATAATATGACTGATAAGGGGACTTGGCCCATGGAGAAAGGCCAGAGCAGCTTTGAAGCACAGTAATACAATCCAACCAAGATGCCATGAGAATATGATTGAGAAGGGGACTTGGCCCATGGAGAAAGGCCAGAGCAGCTTTGAAGCACAGTAATAGAATCCAACCAAGATGCCATGAGAATATGACTGAGAAGGGGATCTGTCAATCCGTTGCTACATTAAACATCACCTAGGATTGAACCTGGGCCATGAGCCACAAGCCAAACCAAGTGTGGAGCGATGTATGGATAGGATACATGCAAACTGCATGCGTACCAGGTGGAGATCACTACATGCCATGCAATGCACGTAGCAAGAGTTTAATAAATCTACAAGTTCTCTGTTCAATATTTGTTATTTAATGTAGCTCGTTTTTCAATATTCTTTACCACTTATGCAAGCAATCGATGTGTTTAACACACAATTAAATTGAATAATTAAAAATTATTAAAAAAAACCGATGGTCTAAAAGTCTTCTTAACTAGGGTTTAGTATCAGTAAAAAAGTTGCATTTAAATCCTAAGATGTTGATTTGATGTAGTTAAAAACCGCCGCTCCATCAAGTGCATTCAAATGTGTGGCAGGAAGCGAATAAATGTATGCAGAAATGTTTGTATTTTCATTGGGTGCATTGAAGAGAATCATGCCTACTCCTCCTGCTATTCGAACTGTTTCACCTTTCTCAATTTTTGCATTGATACCATGAAGGAAGGCAACAATTTTTCCTTTAACTTTGCGGGGATCTAGCGCTCATGGGAAGCAGAGTCGTCTGAAAACATTACCCATTGACACTGTTAAAACACATCATCACAAAGAGTCCTAACAATTGTAGTAGTATTTGCATGTGGGACTCTCACGTCCACTGATGATACACGCCGATACAATTTTCTCTTTGGCAATTGGAATTGTGCTAGGCTTTGTTTACTTTTATAATCATTGGGGGAAACTTGCCACTAATTGCTATAATTTCACAATGCGAGTTGTTGTTTGGTTTTGTAAGTGTAATTAGTTGGTGGCGACTATAGTTGTGGGCTTTTCTCCTCCAATGTTGGAGGTTATATTCCAAGTGCAGGTGCTCTCTTCCTTATTTTTTGACGATGCGAGTAGTGTAGATTTTCGACATTGATGTATCTCACCTGCAATAATTGATGTAGGTTTCTCGGTAAGAGCTATCTGGGTCTCCTTCTTGGGATGTAGGCTTATCGGTAAGAGCTATCTGAGTCTCCTTCTTAGCTTGGTAAGAGTACGCAGTAAAAATAAGTAGTTGAGGAGCGCTTACTCTTGAAGCTTGGTACTCCACTGGCTACTATCAAATGTAATGGCTACTATGCTACTAATAAAAGCTTGACTTACTTGTAATACTAATAAGACTTCCTACTCATACCGATGACTTCATAGCATACTTCCTAATAAGACTTCCTACTCATACTGATGAATTCATAGCATACCTACTCATACTGATGACTTCATAGCATACTCTTTTGACAACCTATTCATACTGTGACTTCATAGCATACTCTTTTGGCAGGGATTTGTTGTTTCGCAATTGCCCTTGTTTTTATTAGTTTAATTTTTGGTATTTAAAACAAAACAAAATCCATAATCTTTTATTTATTTTCATTTTGTTTAACTCTTTATTTTGTTAATTGCAGTATCAAAAAAATATTAAAAAAAAGGATCATTTCAATATGTTCATTAATTTAGAATAGTTATTTTAAACGCTAACTAATTAACTTCATTTTGTATATTTTATTTTATTTTATTTTTTCAATTTCTCACTTTAGCATCTGTATTGATTTCACATCATTAATCTTTGTTTAACTTTTTATATAAAAGCAAAATATAAAATTACAAAGTTGGAAAATATAATAAAAAATTAATATTTAAAAAATAAATAAAAGATTTCATTTCTTTATACTTTAGTGTTTTTTTTTAAATACTTAACTAATTTAGTTTAGTTTGTTTAACTTTCTTTTTAAGTTTTGTGATTGCATTTTTATTTTCACAATAATTTTGTTTAATGTACATTTATCTCACACAAGTTGTAAAATACATAAAAAATAAATAATTACAAAATCATAAATACAATATTTATGCTTAGACCTTTTAACTTGAGGGTTTAATGTGCTTTCTTTCTAGGGCTCTAAATTTAGGGTAACATTCTCGTCTCTTTCCACCTAGCTTCACGGTAGGTTGAAATGTTGGTTTTGAAACACTCTTGTTTCGACATCAACATGCAACATCACAACCTCACGGCAACATCACAACATCACAACCTTATAGCTTATCTTGAGAATAAGAAAGATCTCAAGAGAATCCCTTAGACTTCTCTTGCACACCAGAAAGACACCCCAACACCTTTAGCGCACCTCAAACTTGATCTCTTGCTTGGTTGCTCTCCAAATGCGAAAACCCATCCTATATTTATAGTAATTTTGTCTCCACTTTATGGGCCGACCTATAAATAATGACTAAGTCGACCTCAATTTTCTGTCTTGGTCGTTGGACGGAAAAATTCATATCTCCTCATTCCTAGAGAGTTAGAGAGAATGTCATATACCATTGAAAATGTCTCGGAATAAGATTTCCAACCATATAACTTGTGCTCCCATTTGAGCTAGGTATGTAAAGTAAAAATGTATTCAAAGATAGGGTATCCAAATTGACCAAAAATAATACTTTCAAGAGTCTCCATCTTGCAATCTTTATCTTGGACATCTATAGGCTTGTAACTTTGACATCAATGACAAAAATATTTCCAACATCTACTACACATTTGTGCTTATTAATAAAGTTGAAGTTGAATTAAATCTTCAATTTAACAAGTGTTGCATAGCAGCGTAGTCCCTACCAAAAATAAACATTAAATATATAAATAATAAAATATGAATATAAATATATAAAAAGTAAAATAAAAGCATAATGTAGTAATAATATTGAAAAAAAAAACATAAAAAAATTATTTGCATGGATTTTTGAGAATCTTTTCTTGTGGGGACATTCAATAATTATAGACGGGTGACAATTTTTTTTCCTTTCCTATAATTTACTTTATAAATTATTATCTTGTTTTAATTTTGTATTTATCTAAATTATGATTGGTTGGTTAGATAATAATATCAACCCCTAGCATTGGTACTGTAACAACAAAAAATGAATTATATTATCATAAAAGAAACATTTGAAACAAAAAACTTTTTAATGTCCACCATAACATAATAAAATTGTAATTCCTATACCAAGATAATTGGAGCAAGAATATGCAAGGGAAAAATGAAAAATAAAATTCATGTAAAATTACTTTATAAAAATATAAATAAATAAAAAAACAAGGATATTATATGTAAGAAGATAATATTTCAAATTTAATGTTTAATTTTTTTTTTTAATTTTTATTATTAATTTATTTATAAAAACTTATAATAAACATCATATTTCAGATTTCAGTAATTTGTTAAATGTATATTATTGATTTTATGAAGGTAAAAAAAATCTTTTTAAAATTTTAAAACTAATTCTCAAAAATTAGTTTCGTGGAAAATATGCTAATCTCTTTTTAAATACTTCGTGAAATATGACTGAAATTTCGGTAATTTTGGTAATTTCCATGCAATACAAAATATAAAAGTAATAGAGATCCTTCAAATCACTGTAATTACAAAAGTGATAGAGATCCTTCAAATCACCGTAATTTCAAAAGTGATAGAGATCCTTCAAATCACCGTAATTAGAAAGTATACAAGGACATAGTGCATCTAGTAAAGAAATGTGTCAATTTATCGGGCGGCTCCAACCACTATCATTGCCAATCTGCTTGAATTCCATTAATGCTTCACGTTTCCGTCCACTCATGTTCTAAGTTTACAGTTCTCATAGCAGTTACCATTCGAGCATGCCCAATAGCAGTTTATGCCCTATCCGTAGCTTCAGCATCCGTTTCAGTTCCACCAGTGGCAGTGGCGTAGACCATAGAAGTAAAGGCAACAGATGCAAAGGTATAGGCAATAGATAAAGCATCAGATCCGGTTGATGGCAACGAGGGGGCGAGCAAATCCAAGCAAATCCATAACCACTAGATCAATATAAAGAAATTAAAACTTCATTATTTTTGTCCAATCAAAATAATTATTTAATTGATTTTGTACATTGGGAGATGTGAAGGCTGTAATAAGACTTTCAATATATTAGCCAATTAAAATTGAGAAAATTGAGTTTTTTTTATTATATAAAAAAATATTATTTATTTCCAATGTTAAACTTTAATTTTCATACATAAATTAAAAATTAAAAGCAAATTAATGTAAAGTCAAAGAGCAACTCATTATTCCTTTAGCATGGACTAATAAGAGAAAAGAGAAACAAAATATCACCCTTTTTTTTTCCAATTTTTTTTTTCTCGAATTTATATAGCTTATAAATTCATTTACAAAGGAGGACTGCAGACTGTTTTGGTCATAATGCACTAGCGTTGAGGTTTCAGACATACATTAAACCGCCTGAAAGATAGGCATTCCATGCTTGTGAATAAGAAAATAATTGCGAGAGGTCAAAGACTTCCCAGCCACAACCATTGTTCAAGTCTAGGTGCAGATTCAGTGCTTCGGATGGAGAGCTGGCAGCATCATTCAAAAATATTTAAAAGGGTAATGGGACTCTCGATCCCTCTATCACAGTGATAGATCGAGAGCCTCCCTACCACTTCGGATAGGGCCCTCTTAGAAAGTGCATCAGCTGCCCTATTATGAGTGCGAGAAACATGAAGAAAATTGATATTGGAGAAGCGCTGTAATAGATCTCTCGTTTTTTGCATCCAGCCTTCTAAATGGATGGAGTTGAGCTTGCACTTGTTTGAAATCCAGTCAATTATCACTCTCGAGTCACCCTGGATGTGGAGGTCATCGATAGACCATAGAGCGGCGAGAGTGAGCGTGGTCCATAGTCCCAAAAGCTCAGCTTTTGTATTTGTGCCTGAGCCACAGTTGATGAACCAGTTTGTGATTCTGGACTGGTGTGATTTGAAGAAGCCTCCAGTGCCGCATCTGGAACCATTAGACTGTGCAGATCCGTAAAAAAAAGCAATAGTGTGACCCTTTTCCAAGTCAAAATTCATAGCACGATGAGGGGGGTCACTGGCAGTGATCAGTTGCCAGTTGAAAGAGGTCAGAATCTTGTAGAACACCCTTGGCAAAGATGGCTTGGCGTCCTCAAATAGCACACTATTCCTCTCTAGCCAGATTTGCCAGTTGAAATGAACCACCAGGCTATGTGGGGCCGATTTAAGAGTGAACCAACGTGTGAAGCTTTCTGTGATGGAGGAGCCGCACCAGGAAGTCTGAAGAGAAAAGTGTTTAGTAGCTCGGTGCCAGACGTCTTTAGAAAACGGGCAATGCATCAAGAGATGATGAAGGTCCTCGGGGGCTGATTTGCAGAGTAAACAAATACTCGGCCCCACCCAGCCACGCCTTTGTAAATCTTCCCAGGTGAGTAGCTTATCTTTACCAACCAACCATGCGAATAATTTAAGTTTGAGTGGCAACTGTAGCTTCCAAATCTTGTGGATCCACGGCAATACAGGATCAGAGATCAACTGTTTCTGAAGGGCGAGATATAAATTTTTTACAGTGATTAAACTGGATTCATCACCGCCGGCCCACAACAAAACATCTGGCTCGGTCCTCAGGGAAATTCTGGCACATTTAAGAGCAGAGGTAAAATGAATCCATTCTGATGCAAGTGGGTCGCTCAGCAATAGATCGCTAATGGACATCCAGTCGTCTGGCAGAGGGGACGCACCTGTCATAGATCTAATCTGAGCAAGCGTTGTAATATTACATGCCCGAAGATGGAGTCTCAACGCTGGAGATAGAATGGAGCGATCCCCCATTCCAAGAATCAAATCCCTGCCAATAAGAATCTCCAGGCCCTCCCCAGGCTTCCAGCAGAGCCAATGTAGAATAACTGGAGATGATGCCACTAGGCCTTTCCAAAATGAAGAGGCCCTCGTCAACTGGAAAGTTGGTTTGCGTAGCCAATGAAGGAGCGAATTGGAATCAAGATACTTATCAATGATAATTTTGTGCCAAATGCTGTCAATGGAGACAGCTCTCCAGAAGGAACTGGCCAAGAGGGCCACATTGAAAGTGGAGAGATCTTTGAGGCCCCATCCCCCTTCCCTTTTCGATCTTGAAAGTGACTGCCAGTTACAAAGATGAAAACGGTTTTTGTCAGTTTTTGTCAGGTTTTTTGTCAGTATTTAACAAAATATCACCCTACACGATAATAAGAATGGGATTTGATGGCTAAATATTAGCTAAATGCATTCTTACACATCTATGAAACATGAGCACAATTTTTATAACTGCTTTTAACCAAGTCATCGAACAATTTTTTTTGGATGGGATGATTTTATATAATATAATTTGTGTCTCAACAACAGATGGATGTCTACAATGCAACAAGCTAGTCAAAACAATGAAGATGAACTTTGAAAAATATAGATAATCGAGACATATATTTTTCAAAAGTTCAAAGTTCACATTTTAAATGGGCTATGATGATAGTCATGTGAAAGTTAAAACACACACTTCAAAAAGTTTTGTGGAATAGACACCTTTCATGAATATAAAAGATGGATACATCAAGGTTCCTATTTTGGTTCATTTCTTCTCTAAAATATTTATAAGGAAATTGTAGTAAAGTTTAAGTTCATGCTAGCTAATGAGACTTAATTAGCATAGTGTTTTTTTAAGTTGGGTTAAACTAAAGTGGTATATTAATAAGTTGAGATATATACTAATATTTAATATTTATTATTTATCAATAAATAAGATAATTCTACGAGTTGCAAGTTATGTTTAGATAACAATATTTAACTATAAATTTATGCAGAATGTACACATGTAAAGTGGGAGAGTTATTGGATTACATTGAACACTAATTCTAGTTGTGGAACTTTCCTTATTTCATTTC
The DNA here is from genome assembly GCA_032191745.1 of Picea mariana. Classification (NCBI taxonomy): domain Eukaryota; kingdom Viridiplantae; phylum Streptophyta; class Pinopsida; order Pinales; family Pinaceae; genus Picea; species Picea mariana. The sequence goes on along the minus strand of JASDQU011027617.1, from coordinate 25,303 downwards.
CCTTCCTTCAATCGATCACACATTTTGTATAGTTTTTTCTTTCAGGGCCATGAAAAATACAAGAATCCATTTTCATAAATGATCTATACCTCCATAACACTATTTTTTAATTCATTTAGTTGTATATATTGAAACCTCTTCTTGTCTATTATTGTTTTTAATTCATTTTGCAATATATACCGAAACCTCTTTATGCAAAGTTGTTATGATTTTGCAGGACCTTGATTTGTATATGTATGTACGCGTTGAGTGCATGAACAAATAATTGAGTCAATTAGGCTCTTATCTGGTAGGACTAGTGTTGTGTTAGTGTTAGGGTGCATCAAAGATATTGACGAGGGTTCCCAATATGGAGTAGGATCAATATTTGATCGTCGAAATCATATATCATATATGTTTGTCAATGGACATTAGAGGCTAAGGCAGTGCATGGCTTGTTAGTTTTTCTTCACAAGAAAATTTTCAATTAGACAATGAATGGTCTAGAGTCCAGACCCTTTTAGACATTTGACACATCTATTAAAAAGAAAGCATGTAATGAATCATAGTTAGGATGAATGGTCCATATTGAACTCATGTTCATCATATGGCCATCGATGGTCCATCACAAAGAAAAAATCCCATCTATCTTTCCTACATCATATAATATGAATGGTTCAAAGCAACCTGATGGTTGTTGAAAAAATCTAGATGGTCGAGACGTTGTAACAAGTAAAATCCAAACATAGATTCCATAAGGGGAACACCTTACGTCATAATCAAATCCAAACATAGCTTCCATAAGAGTAATTCCTTACAACATAATAATGCATGTGTTTCCCTTGACCATGCCCTCGGGGAAGCATAGCCCCATTGTGGCTTTGGTCACCCTGTGGCAGTTCCATGGTCCATACACAACCTCCTGGTGTCAAATAAAATGTAAACCAATCCTTCAACTGAGTTTTATTTTGGTGTTTGTATCTTATTTTTATGTTTTTATATAGTGAATGAGTCTAATGTGCCTATGCTATTGCTCTAATGATGGTGATGGTTATGACAATGGAATGTATGGCATCATACGAATAAATGGTTTTATGCACGTGAAAATTGTCATTGCTCATTACAAGCTGCTTTCAAGTAAATGCATATGATCATTGGTGATGCATTATTTTCCCTGTTGTGGGTACATGTCATGAATGATGCAAACAAACCTCTATTAGATCTTGCTACACTACCAACAATGGAACTCAAGGAAATGTTCAGAATCATTTGTGTGTTGGTCATATTGCAACTGTGGACAATGGCGAAGCGTGTAAAATTGTAGCTAAATAGATTGTTATACATCTAACTTTATAAATCATTCCTTGAGATAGCTTTGAAGATAAATGAAAATATACTATGTGGGTAGATTGCAAAGGGTAGTGGAAGGATTAGAGCCAAATATTGTTGTTTACGTTGATGCTAAAAGTATTGTATTTT
>JASDQU011027616.1:30577-42593 GCA_032191745.1 Picea mariana | reverse complement strand
CACATCCATAGGGATGTCACAGCTCTGATTCACTGCATTACACAGGAGAGCCAGGTCTTCACACGTTCACCTGTGCTCGTCCACAGGCACGTCCACTCTACAGATCTGCTTTCTCACTGCCACCGACATGAGAATCATCTGGAGTCTTCTTGTCAACTCTGCTGCTCAGAGGAGGCTATCACATCATCTTCATTTCTGTTCACATGATGATGTGCCCAACACTTTTGGGATTTCACACGTTCACCTTGTGCTCAGCCACAGGCACGTCCTAACTCAACAGATCACTCTTCCACTGGATAATCATCTGGAGTTCTTCTCAGTCTCTGAATGAAGGAGGTCATCTCTACGTTCCTGACTCTGTCTCAGGCATGAATCACATACCCTTCTTAGGGGCTTTCTCTCAGGTTTGTAAGCTGAGAGAAAGATTCACATAGCTGCTATGTTCCACATCTCACTGGTTTGTAAGCTGGAGGATGTCTCCCATAGCTGCATTCATCAACAATAGACAATGGTGCTTCCAAGCACATGACAGGCTATGAAGACTCCTTATCTAAACTTATTCATAAAGATTCACCTCATAAGGTGAAATTGGGTGATGACTATCAATATCCAATCAAAGGTGTTCGAGAAGCTTCCTACAAGTTAAACTCAGGCAAGCTAATGAAGATGAAGGAAGTTCTCTATGTTCTAGGTTTAAAGAAGAATCTTCTCTCAATTTCGACATTGGACAAGAAAGGATTTAGAGTAGCATTTATTGATGGTCAAGTTCTTATGTGGCCTAGAGGGAAGGCCCTTGATGATGCAGTAGCGATTGGAGTTGAAGAAGGCAGACTCTACAAATTAAAAGGATATTCAGACTCCGCAATGTTTCATGATATTGTGAATCCCAGTGAACTATGGCATAAGAGATTTGCTCACCTACACTACAAAGCTCTTCCGGTTGTGAGCAAAATGGTGACAGGTCTTTCAAAAATCCAAGCAGAACCAGATGGTGTGTGCAAAGGATGTGCACAAGGCAAGAACGTGAAGCACTCCTTTCCCAATAGAAATAGCAGAGCCAAAGGAGTTTTGGACATCGTGCATTCAGATGTATGTGGACCGATGTTGACAACTTCACTAAGTGGGTATGTATTATATGTATCTTTCATTGATGATTACTCATGTAAAACTTGGATTTATTTGTTAAAAGCAAAGAATGAAGTTTTTGGCAAATTCAAAGAGTTCAAGGCTCTGGTAGAAAACTTGACAGAATGGAAGATAAAGACCTTGCGATCAGACAATGGAGGTGAATTCACCTCAGAAGAATTCAAGGAGTATTGCAAGGAAGTTGGGATTAAGAGGGAGCTTTCTAGTCCTTATAACCCTCAACAGAATGGAATAGCTGAAAGGAAGAACTGAACAATCATGGAAGCAGTAAAGGCCATGATCCATGATCAAGATCTTCCTATGCATCTATGGGCAGAAGCAACGAAGACGACAGTGTACGTGCAGAATAAAAGTCCCCACAAGGTGCTTGAAAACAAGACACCCGAGGAAATGTTTTCAAGAGAGAAGCCAAAAGTCCACCATTTCAAAATATTTGGCTGCGCTGTATTTGTTCACGTCCCCAAGGAAAAGAGGACAAAGTTGGACCCTTTCGGACGGAAGGGCATATTTATTGCTTATAGTGACACATCGAAGGCTTACAGGATATACATTCCTGGTCACCGGAAAGTGGAGATCAGCCGAGATGTAACCTTCGATGAGAATGCAGCTTTTAGTAAATCCAAACAAATTCGTGCATAAGAGGCACATGAAGAAGAGAATGAAGTTCCTAAAGTTCCAGAGGCAGTTGAGCCAGAGGAAGTCATTCCAGAGGATCATGACATGGTAGAACCTTAGAAACCAACCGAGATACCTTCTTGCAAGAGAAGACTAGCTTGGGCACAAGAGCATATCAGAGATGCAGAAAAAAATGGTGCCCCAGAGAAATCTTTCAGGGAAAGTAAGAAGCTGAAGTCGTATTCCAGCTACGTGGCATGCTTGTGTGACATAATGGATGCAAAACCTTCAAGTTATGAAGAGGCTGTAGAAAATCAAGTATGGAAAGATGCCATGGCAGAGGAATACCAATCCATTATGCAAAATGATGTCTGGGATGTGGTTCCCAGACTAAACGAAAAATCTATCGTGAGTTCGAAATGGATCTACAAGATGAAACACGCAGCTAATGGCAATATTGAAAAATATAAGGCAAGATTTGTGGCCCGAGGTTTCTTTCAGAAGGAAGGGATTGACTATGAAGAAACTTTTGCTCCCATAGCAAGATATACCTCGATCAGGACTATACTTTCATTGGCCGCTATGATGAAATTTAAGGTGTGCCAAATGGATGTAAAGACAACCTTCTTGAATGGTGAAATAAAAGAAGAAGTTTATGTGGAGCAACCACTTGGATTCAAGACACATGACAGGGAGACTCATGTGTGCAGATTAAAGAAGGCTTTATATGGATTGAAGTAGGCACCCAGAGCATGGTATGGAAGGATTGACAATTTTCTGATGAGCTTGGGTTTTACCAAGAGCAGTGCAAATCCTAACCTTTACTTTAAGGATGAGGATGGTGAACCGGTGATTCTATTGCTGTATGTAGATGACCTGGTTCTAACAGGTGCGGAAAAGCTCATCACTGAATGTAAGAGAAAATTGGTTGCAGAATTTGAGATGAAAGATTTAGGAATGATGCACTACTTCTTGGGACTAGAAGTTTGGCGGAGATCAGATGGGATTTTTCTAAATCGAGTTGTTGGATTGTAATGCCATGGTTACCCTGATGGTATCAAATCTTAAGTTGTTGTAGGATACAACTTCAGAGATTGTGGATTCTATCTTATACAGGAAGATAGTGGGCTCGTTGATGTATTTGACAAACACAAGACCGAATATATGTTTTGCTGTGAACACCTTGAGTCAACATTTGGAGCAGCCCAAACAGGTTCATTTGGTTGCAACAAAACATGTGTTGAGGTACCTTAAGGGTACTCTAGATTATGGTCTCTGGTATAGATTTGACCATGAGTTTGGATTGTATGGATACTCAGATTTAGATTGGGCTGGTAGTATTCCTGATTGGAAGAGCACTTCCGGATACTGTTTCAGTCTTGGCTCCAGTATGGTCTCGTGGAGCAGCAGAAAGCAGTCATGTGTGGCACTCAATACGGCTGAAGCCGAGTATGTGGCAACATGTGCAGCGAGCAGAGAAGCAATATGGATTCAAAAGCTGCTGTCTGGGTTATTTGGTCTTGGATTGGAGGCGACCTGCATTTGGTGTGACAACCAGAGTTGCATAAAGTTGTCAGAAAACCTAGTGTTCCATGACAGGTTGAAGCATATTGAGATCAGATACTACTATATCAGGGATATGGTACAGAGGGGAGCAGTGAGGTTCCAGTTCGTGACTACCGAGGATCTGGTTGCGGATGTGTTCACCAAGCCGCTGTCGAGGACGAAGTTCGAGTACTTCAGGGACAAGCTTGGTGGGGTCCCTCTTCAGAGGGAGTGATAGGTGGAACTCATCCAACATGAAAAAGGGCTGGCACTGAGTATGGAAAAATCTCATCCAGCATGAAAAAGGGTTGGCACCAAGTCTGGTGGGTCTTATACATCATGAAAAAGGGCTGACACTGAGACAAGAGTGCACATGATCAGGTATTGATGCATCGCAGGGAGTGGATGTCCTGGGGACATGTTGTAGCTATTGAGAGCTACCCGCAGACCTTGGTTGCATGGGGTGAAGTCATGTTGCACTATGGATATCCGAGGATGTATAGATTCGCATGTTCAACAGTCAATCGATGTGAGCTCGTGTGGTATCAGACTTGGAGTCTGTGTCTGGAAAGAATACCTTCCTAGTTAAGAGGGAGTGTTAATATTTTTGGTGTAACTACATAATACATTCTTGTATATTTGTTTTAGGCAAACCTTTAAAAGGTTATATAATTATATTGTACAAGTCCACTCAACATAAATTATTATATTAATTGTATTTTACTTATAATTGTAAAAAGCCCCATTGTGGCTAGTCGGCCCTGTTTTATGGGTTAGTTAGGTCAAGAGTCATGTCTCTTCAAGAGACACTGTTGTGTATAAATAGAGGATAGGTTCCTGTCATTTAGACACACACTCACACACTTCTCTTGTGCATCTTGGAGCGCATAAGAAGGTCTAGCGCACAAGTCTTGGAGACTGGTTCTTTTGGTGTTTTGGTCTTGGTCTTTCTTGGAGAGCTATAGCGCATCATTGTACTAGTTGAAGGATTCTATATTAAGGATTTTGGTTGGTGGGTTTTCTCCCCCACGAGGGTTTCCCAAGATAATCTTTGTGTTCTATTGTATCTGTGATTGTCTATCTTTCAGTGATCCTACTACAGTTGCTATTGGATTAAGTAATTGTAATTGTGTAACTAGAAAATTTAAAATTCTAACAATATATATGACATTTGCGAAATGAGATTTTCTAAACATGCAGAAAGACATGAGTACAGTCCTAGTTTGCCTTATATCTTGTCTCCTAACTTCTAAGTCCGTTATTATATACAACTATGCCACTACTATTACAAGCTGGTAGGTTGTTTGAGATTTCAGCTTTTACTTTTTTGTTGTTTTGGGAACCTTGAATAATAATCGGTTCTGAAACATTTTAAAAACTTAATCATGGAAATTATATTCCATGAGTATGTGTGTGTGTTTTGGAATCAACCATTTTTAGCATTGCATCAAGCTAGTTTGGTAACTATCATGTTAGCTTCCAAACTCTGACATGGGGATTTTCTTTTCGACATCAATTTGGGCTTGCTTACTTGCCTTATTTATATATGAATTTTAGTTCATGCATATGTGATTTGTTGCTCGAAGTTCATGTGTATTTGCTTGATTTTAGCTTGTAAACTTCAAATGTTAGGCTCAATCCGTCCCTTGTGTGTGATTCAAATTGAAGCCTAATATTTAGGACCCATGTTGGTTTTGAGTTAGCTTTCAGCTTCTTTACTGACAATTTTAGTCCATTGCATATGCAATTATAGTCACCTTGCTTTGGAACATACAGTGATATCCAAAATAGCACGGGGAAAATTTTATATTTGCATGCTAATTTATAGTTACACACTTTGCCATCTATTAGGAGGTATGTTGCTACAAGAGTTGTTACCTCTGATGTGTTCTTATTAGAGATTTCATTGCAAAAAGAAATTATCTCAATATGGGAAAGACAAAATTGAAAGAAAAGCATTTCACAGTCTAAAGTTTTATATCGATGTATGTGTACAAGTAATCTTATGCAGATGCTTCTGATGTAGGCAATCAATGCTTTGGAATTGTGCATGGAGGCACTTGAGGAGATTCAAAAGCGGTTTTACAATGATTTTCCTGCACATCCCAAGGAAGAACTCTATCAATTTGCTACGCCCTCAACAATGAAACCAACACAGTGGAGTTGTATGTCATATAACACTAGTCTTCCAAAGTATTATAAATGCCACATGGCTAGCTTCCTAAATGTTTCATGATCTAAATTTTTTGCTCTCTTACCAGATGATCTGAAATCTTTTTTTGCTTGTTTGTATTCTTTAGACTTGTGACTTGTTACAGTATTGCTTCCAGATTGTGGATTAAGGGGTTTCAAATTGTATTTTAAATCAAAGCTTCTTAATGCAAAATACTTTACTTTTTCCCACTCTATAGAAGTAGAATCAAATATATTATTGGACATAAATTGGATACATCACACATAGTCAAACTTTAGACAAGGAATACCATACACAGTTTTTATTAGAGCATACTATAGCTTTGACAAGTATTTTCTCCCCTTATAGTTACATTTCCTTAATATATACGTATATTTTGTTGGTAAATTCAATCTGAACAGTTATGGAAGTTGAATGGTCTAATGCCTTGTCCAAGTAGCTTCCTTTTCTGTAGTTGTTGCAGATTTCATATTCTGCAATTGGGTCATGCAACATTTTAGTATTCCTGAGTCGGGACTTGTTGGCTTTGTGTTGTTGTGGAATTTCAGTTTTTGGAAGAGCATGTTACAGGTTCCATGCACTTGCAGCATCACGTTGCAGATCTTACAATTCATGCAAGATGAGTCTTCATCTTCACAACTTTGGTTGTAGGCCTTCTCTTTTGCAACATGGGTTGCAGTGTTAGTCAAATTTTGTAATTTTGTCTGCTAGCTCAAGTTGCTCTGCATCTTACTCTTGCAAGGTGCTCTCAACCAAATTTGCAGAACTTGGAATCAGCTCAGACTCAATGAGCCGTATAACTCAGTCAGCTCGGACTCCATCACAAAACTCAGAGTCAGCTTAAAAAAAAAATCCATAAAATATTTAGAACTTAATTAAACAAAATTAAATTTATCTACAACAATGGAAATAGGAACAATTAAGGACCAAATATACAAGTTTGATGGTTTCTATTGCATGTAAGGTTGTAAATAGGAAAAATCATAGAGATGCATAAAATAAATATTCTGATATACAATAGTTAAAGTTTCTAATAGATTGAGACATAATGACATAAACATTGAGACTCTAAATGGCCTCTAGAGTCCAAAACTCGTGAATCTCTAATATAAGTAGTAAATACTCAGTGGTCAAGATCATTGTTGGCCGATTGCTTAGGAACATCCTCTGGATCTGTTAGTTTACCTGTGTAGCTCAGAGTCTGGACAATGCTCCAGCTACAATGTTCTTTCATTCAGCAGAACAAGCCATACAGCAGTACGTACAGAAGAGCTTCAGCAGCAGCAGGGTGCCTCTCTTAAGCAGTCTGTTCAGAAGAGTGAGGGCGTTCTAGCTCTTATGGAGGAGAGAGAAAGAGATGAAGGGCACATGCATGCCATGCGACATATTCAGTTTATTTCCTGTTTTAATTAAATTGGCAGACAGTTCTATTTCTAAGTTTGCTTTATTTAGTTTTGCATGCACAGTTAAAGGGCGGATATCCCTAGACACTCTTGCATGAGGATTTTCTAGCTGAAGTTAAGGGCTCAGATCTCTGGGAGGGAACTCCTTAATTTAACACAGTTATCCATGTAGACTGGGTGCTCTATGGATAGGGTTTTACACTTCCAGTTAAGGCTCTGTTGTGCATGCATCCAGATTCAGTGTATCCCTCTTCTTTCCTAGTCGATAAAGGAGAAGCAGGGTGCTCCTCTTGTGCATTGAGAGTATGAATTTGGAGCTGTAGTTTTTCCTCTTCTTATTTTAGAATTAATAGAAAAATCAGATGCTGTTTTGAGTGTTCAAAAAATCCAGTTTACTGTTTTATTTACAGCAGCATGTGTTGTAGCTTAAAGTTCTATTTAGCATAAATTTTGATTGGCATTCTCAGCCTTAGTAATCCATAGTTTTAGGTTAAATTTTAGAGGTTAGAGTCAGCTCACCATGATCTGATTTTTGACAGGATCATCCTCTGCTACTGAGCTCAGTTGCTGAGGGACCTATCCTTAAATGTCAGACTCCTACCTTGTCCACCTCTGGTGGATTAAGTGGTGTCAAGTCCATCTTGAAGCCATTTTGTAGCAAAGTTGCTGGTTGACACTACATGATCCAACCCAAGGTGCAATTAATCTCCCTCAAGTTCCAATACTATGGGATCAACAGCATCTATGTTTGACAATTGGTTGTGCCTCAGCCAAAGATAATATTGCATAACGGCTAAATCTTCTAATCATTGTTCCAAAGAGTTTATTTTCTGTGCAAATGTGCTAAAAAATACTGCATGATTGACTGAGGATTCTCATTATGAATTTTCACTATTGAGGGCAATGGCTTCCAAGTGAGTCTGACCAAACAATTTCCATAAGATGAACAACTTACAATTTCAAATTTAGATTCTGGATGCATTAGAAGATCAAGATGATCTTGACATCGAGAGGGACGAAACCAATGGTGATCGTGCTTCTAGTGGCTTCACTTCCTTGAGTGTTCTTGATGATTTAGGGATTTGATTTAGTGGCTTCATTACCCTTGCTTTGAGGACAAAACATGTCAAAAGGGGAGGGCAATGTTACAAACATAATAAATGTAATCCATAACTAATAACTAATAATAATTAATCAACAGTTGGTGAACAAGTCTGTTAATAAATAATAATAATTAATCAACAGTTAGTGAACAAATCTGTTCACTAACTGTTGATTAATTATTATTATTTATTAACAGACTTGTTCACCAACTGTTGATTAATTATTATTAGTTATTAGTTATGGATTACATTTATTATGTTTGTGACATTTTTCACTAACCGTGGATTAATTATTATTATTTATTAGTTATTAGTTATGAATTACATTTATTATGTTTGTAACATTCCCTCCCCTTTTGAAATGCTTTGTCCTCAAAGCAAGGGTAATGAGGGGTATCGTTGGCAAAAACTTTATGTTTCCCATGACGAATCTTCTTTTGGAAGGTTTTTCCATTTGATAAGATATTGTTTAATGGTTCTGGAACGTAACACTTTTTCCTTAGTGGCAAGAATACCTTCTGGTTCTGAAATGATTCTTCCTTCTTCATCAAATTCAGGTATTCCGGTTTGAACTGGTTGGGGTTGTCCCAATACCTTCTTGAGACATGAGACATGAAATACGTTATGGATGCGACTTTTTTCTGGTAATTTCAATCCATAAGCTACTTCACTATTTTTTTCATTATTTTGAAAAGGCCCATAGAATTTAGGAGCCAATTTGTTCTTTCCTTGTTGCTTAAGAGATAATTGCTTGTAAGGTTGGAGTCTTACAAACACCCAATCGCCTTCTTCAAACTCTCTTTCTAATCTATGACGGTCAGCTTGTTGTTTCATTTGATTACGAGTTGTTGCTAAGATTTCTTTTAGTATTTTGAGGATTTCTGCTCTTCATCTAGTTGTTTCTTTACTACTTGAATTTTGGTGTCAATCAGCGCAAACTCTTTCCATTTGGGTGGTTCATAACCATATAAGGCTTGGAAGGGAGTCATTTTAGCGGAAGTGTGATAGGTAGAGTTTTACCACCATTTAGCTAAATGTAACCATTGGGACCACTTATTTTGCTTATCTGTCACAAAACAACTTGGAGCAGTTGTGACAATGACCCAAGTCCAAATCTTGGCAAGCATGCTCCTTTCCTGCATGGGGTTTGATGGATGTGGCTATTGATTATATTGAATGTTGTTGATGTATCTTTCAGGCAGATTATTGTATGGTGATGACAAAGTACCAACAAACCCTATTGATGAGCCACAAAATTACCATCATTTGACATCTTCTTTTCCTTCCTTTTAACCCTTTATCATTTACATATAACCCTGTCTTATCCATTTTAATGCCCATATGCGGGGTTTAGGTTCAAGATGTTTTCCAATTGCATTTCTTAATATTTCATTGGATTTCTGATTAACATTAGGGGAAGTAGCGTGTTTTGTATTTACTTTTGAAGTGACAGCTCATGCATGAACAAGTTGTTATAGGGTTTTGTTCACATATTATGGATTCTTCAAATCAGAATCGTTGCACATCCTTTGCCACAAATTTAAAGTCATTATTAGTTGATACAGTTGCGAGGTTCTCATGTTTTCAAATCAACCTGTTGCTGAATCCCTGTAGCAGCTTGCTACAAAATCAGGCCTGCAGCAGCTTAGAAGATATATCAACATATTAAAAGAATTAATACCTTCAACAACAAAGATATATCAGAATTAAAGGATTAAAACTAGCATACTCAGCATATAAAGGCACAAAGGTATTAACATAAATCAGCATACCCAGCGTAAAGATAAATGGAGAGAAATTAATATCAACATATTAAAAGAATTAATACCTTCAGCAACAAAGATATATCAGAATTAAAGGATTAAAACTAGCATACTCAGCATATAAAGGCACGAAGGTATTAACATAAATCAACATACCCAGCGTAAAGATAAATGAAGGGAAATTAATATCAGCATATTAAAAGAATTAATACCTTCAGCAACAAAGATATATCAGAATTAAAGGATTAAAACTAGCATACTCATCATATAAAGGCACGAAGGTATTAACATAAATCAACATACTTAGCGTAAAGATAAATGAAGGGAAATTAATATACTTATATTTCCAGCATATGCCACGAACCTACAAGGCTGCAACATTCATCATAGAAATAAATTAAAGAAATTATACCTTCAGCAAGGTTCCAGCCGTGAGCATAAAGATATACCTTCAGCTTATGTGTATAAGTTAGGTTCCAGAACTCAACACGTGACATTTCCAAGAATAGGATAAGGGCACACTTGCATATAACAGTTCAACCGATTCAACCATAAACTATGAAGAACCCGTGGAATCTGGGAGGAAGTTGATATCTTATTGGCTAGCATGTAACACCGTACATCTGAGCAAATCAGCGGAGAGAGAATTGTAATTTGTTTTTACTAAGTTGTAGAATATTAGGAGCCTGTCGCTCCATGTTTGGACTGATCAATCTCCCCCATATTGTATATATACATGTGTGCTAGCGTCCATAAGATGAAAAGGGTGTGGAGATTGATAGACCGGGTGAGAGCTGAGAGCTCTATTATAAGACTTTGTCAATTTGTGATTTAATAAAAGACCGTTGTTTATGTGTGAGGTATACCTGTGATCTTTTGCTAGTGATTTAGTCAAGTATAAGCACAGGCCTGCCTATGAGCTTGGGCCCACTCACAAGTACGGCTCTGTGCTATTTAATTTTCTGCATATAATTATTAGTTACTAGCTTCTAGATAGATGTTAGTTTATGTTAATTTTCTTTTTGAGTTGAATACATGTTGAAGGATGGATGCAGGATGCACAATGGCCACCTGCAATTTGTTGAAGAATGATGATTAAGGATTGTTAAGACTAGATTCTTACAGATTATTGATTTTGTTGTCATCCTTTGTTTATTTTGATATCATATATTAAATCTGGGTGTGCACTTTCTATCTGTAATAATGTCTGAATGTCATCAGCAAAACTATGAGTTGGGGATTGTAAAGTCTGCTGATCTGATTCTGATGCATTGGTTTAATAATGGTTTGCTTCCAGTGTGTGGGTTAAAATATATTAGATAGTTCCTTTCGACTATGTGTGTGTGTTGTAAAATCACTATATTTGTGCCCCCGCTAGGTGAACATATAAAGGGGCAGGGTTATGAGAGCTCAGAGATCCTACCATAAGAGGTACCACCAACTGGGTTGGGGGCTGTAAGCACTGTGACTTCATCTTTTATGCTTTTCTTTTGATTTATGCATTGCTTAATTTAGTTGATTTCTTTTGGTTAAATTGCATAGTGTGGTAGAAGCCCTCATTCTGTGTATACTGCACTGAGTGCCTTGCAAGTATAAACTGAACCCCGGGTTGACAAATTAAATGACAGAGTATAGAGTGACACCAAATAATTGGGAATCATATTTTGACCCCGTCACCTATTCTTCACTTGATTGTTTGAGGGCGGGTCGAGATTAATTTTGGGTTTACCATCCGTAAAATAACGGGTTTTCTTAGAAAACGATCTCCCAATATATCAACAAACAACTTTAATTGCCCCTGTCAATGGTGGGTTCGGAACCATGTGTGACGTGGAAAGTGAAAGAAGCATGCAAGTTTCTTCTCCTTGTATGTAACACACATAAATATATATAAAATATATAAATATAAAAAATAACGAATAACTAATAATTAACAATTAATTACTAATGAAGAGACACCTCATATGAAAGGTCATGTCTCTTATGAAAGGGCACCCCTGCGTGGTTATATATAAAACCCTAATTTCTCATTTGTAAACATCTCATATTTCGTATTCTTATATATTCTTATTCAATATATATTTTATTATCCTAAATGGATTTCTTCATATTCCAAGTATTTTGGGTATTTCGTGTATGCACCAGATTGGTTCACCACATTGGTATCAGAACCTCGTTTTTCTAATCCTAGCCATTGGTTGATCTTGGCCTTTTGTCAAATTTTGTTGCCTTAGCAACATAACTACA
>JASDQU011027616.1:14561-25699 GCA_032191745.1 Picea mariana | reverse complement strand
AAGACACATTCTCCTCTGTGACTGAGTTGAGTCGACCTATGAGAGAGCCCAGTGTTGGGCATACCCATGTGATGGGGCATCGTTCTCCTCTGTGTGAGAGTTGAGTCATCCCCCAATGGTTGGGGCATCGTTCTCCTCTAGAGAGTTGAGTCGTCCCCTAGTGATTGGGTGTGTCCATGTGATGGGTGTATCGTTCTCCTTTGTGTGAGAGTTGAGACGATGTGGTACTTCAGATGATTCTCCTGTGGACTCAGTTGAGATAGAGATCTGTTGAGTATGATGTCCCTATGGCTGAGCACAGGTGGACGTGTCCCTAGTGGTTGAGCACTAGTGGACGTGTGAATCCCTTGCTATATTGTCTAAGTGTAAGATTTGCTTGTAACCCTAATTGTGATGTAAAGGGTACAAGTCAGCCCCACCATAAGTGAAAGATAATTAATGATTATTGTTATAATTAATTATATTACTAAATTAATGAGGTCGGCCCTGTTGTGCCAATAGACACCACTTTTGTTGTGTCCAGTCTAGTATAAATAAAGGTGATTTCCCCATTGAGGAAACACACTTGTCACTTGTCATTTGGAAATTTCAGCAAGTACATTTTAGGGCTGAAGTGCGCACCTCTCTTGGGCGCAAGTTTCAAGGTGGTAGAGCACCCTCTTGTGTGCATTAGGGTTTTATGGTTGGAGGATCTTCTCTTGAGAATATAGCAAAGGATTGTTGGGTTTTCTTCCCTTTAAGTGGAAGGGTTTCCCAAGATATTTCTTGTGTTCTTGTGCATGGTACTTCTTCTTGTGATCTTGGTTATTGCAGCAATTGTGAAGAGTGTAGTTGCATTTGTTAATGGTTCAAGTAAATGCTAAAATGAAATAAACCTCATGCTTGAGCCTAGCATAGTAAAAATTCAACAAACTTGAGGAGGAATAGCCCAATAAGACATCCTAAGACCCTCTCCAAACCTGGCTTGTTAAACTGCATAACGTCTTTGAGCATTTGTCTGGGTAAAGGGGGATTTGATGCACATGTTTGAGTAATTTGATTATTGGATGTGATTGACATTGCTATGATCCCTGTGACTTATGAGCCCATGGAGGGCGTACTTGTTGCTGCAGGACCATACCCAGTAGACAAGTACATATGGGGAGATGATTAGCTCGGACCTCCATGGGGTTAAAATCCCACCAGATGGATGTTGTGACCCCAACCAGGAGAGACACCAGAGGATGGCACCAGGAAAGAAGAAGGATGTTTCCCCCGAGACACTCTGGCAGGCCTAGACCTAGGGGGGTCTTGCCCTTCCACCATGACATTGGCCCTTGAAGGCCCCTGACGTCATCATATTGACCCTTGACATCATCCAATTAGGGTTTGGCATGAGGACGGCTTGGTGCTAGTTGGCACGTGTGGCAGCATTTGAGGCCTAACGTTCAACATTTTAGGCCTAGCATTCCATGATGAGGGCCTAACGTCACCCTAGAGGGGCATGACATCATCCCTAAAGTGAAATTAGGGTTTTAATTGTTAATTTTATGTAAAAACTGGATTTCTAATGTAAACTGGTCATGTCGGCCTTTTGTGACCTAAAAGACAATTAAAGGTCATTTCATTGTATAAATAAGAGATAAAACTCTTGTATTTTTTCATGATTCATTCATCACTCAAGTGTAGGTCTAAAATTTTCCCTTCCTTAAGTGTTCTTGGCTGAAATTAGTGGTGTGCACTTCTTGAAGGAGGCAATTTTTGGTGTATTTTGGCTATTTTCATGTGGAGGATCTTCAACTAGGGTGATTTGCTTGATTATTCTTGGTGAAGTGGAAAATCTGCATTTTTTTATTGTGAATGAATGCTTATGGTTATTTTTACTTGTTTCATGTCTAAGATTATGAATTGTTTGTTTGAAACCCTAGGGGAAAGACATATGTTATTATCTTTTTCCCTATAATCTTCCATATGCTAAAATTTCTTGAAAGACACCTAACTTGAAGTAGATACTAGAGCCCTACCATTGTAGCACTCTAGTAACCCTACTTCCATTGCTCAATTGCATATTTTATTACAATTTGTTCAAGGAAAGAGAAAATCGCTAGGGCCTAACCCTTGTTACTTTCTAGCAATTTTCTCTTGGAAGAGGATTTTTGAGACCTTGGGATACCAACACCTCTCTTATCCCCTCCACCCCTTTAACATATCATTATCATTGCTATCTTTCCTTTAAGATTTTCTGCTGCCATTAGTGACTCCATTTACCCTAGAAAGGCATTAGACTACCTTCTACAAGTGTTGATTGATCAAACAAACACTCATACTCTTATCCTTGAAGTCTTTACTAACATTTTCTAACCTTAAATTAGACTAACTCCCAAGCCAACTTGTTGTTGTAGCAAAACATTGCTACAGCCATACAAACATACATTAATTTGACACATTTACCTACATAACTTGCACTAGAACCATTTAAAATTCAATTGTGATAATTGCTAATGAATCTACTAGGTAAGTGCTAGTTTTGTGTGTGGTTTTCTTGCACTTTTGACCATTTACATTTGTTGTTGTTGCAAAAGATAGTTACAGCCATCTAACTGCAGAAAATTCTCTGCAAAAGTGACATTAAGAGCTAGCTAAACATTGCCAATTTTGCTTGTGACAATTTACTATCAATTTGCCTAGTCAAAGTCACTTTTTATTGTCTTTTTCAAGCAATTTCAAGACATAAATCTTGTGGTTGTTATAAGATATTAATTGTTATAATAAACTGTTGCATTGCTGCAAATTCATAATCAGCTAGCTTACTTTATAAAGGTTTATTGTCTTAAGAAGTACTAACAATCATTTGGTACTTGGAAAGTGCCTTGTTGTCTTGTTCTGGGCAAGTACACAATAATATCCATTTGCTTCATCATTTAAGACATAAAAGAAACCTTTGATTTGAGTGATTTGTGAGAGGGGAAGAATTTCCTTGTGATTACTTGCCTTCGCCTTTTCAAACCCCCTAGGTCACCAGGGACGTCTCCCCTAGGGTAGTCTTGACATACTCCTAAATAGAAATGGATCTCCTATTAAGGTGGCAGTGATAGGTTATTCACAAGTTACGCCAATTCTGTATCCACTTGCCTTGGGCTTTTGGGCAAGTACAAATTGTGCGATAACAATTATAACTTGACATATTGCTTAAGTTCATTATCTTTTACACAAGTTTTGCTACAGCCATAGCTTTTCTTTAGATTTGTAGTTTTCAGGGTATCTCTTTGACCTATTTTAACTTGTTAAACATCATTAATTGTCTTAGATATTATACACACACAAATCTGGAAATTGTTTTATTAACCACCTTGTACTTACCTTTAAATCTTTTGATCTGGTGGTGGTGTGTTTGAGTAATCAATAAAGGAGACCGTAGATTTGATCCCTTCTTGCTATAGGATTCCTTGAGGTTGCTAGGGAAGCCTCCCTTGTGTTGGATTTCATCCTTCACTAAAACAAGGGAAATGATTATTAGGATGACAGTGGTAATACTTCCATGTTACACTTGTCTTAGTCCTTGTGAAAGACTTTGCATAAAGGTGCAAGATATTTTGATAAAAAAACAGCATTTGGCATGTATGAAATGTTGCAAGTACAATTTAAGTTCTTTCAAGAAATGACCAGCGATATCATAAACCATGACAAAGAGTAACATATTATTATCATGTGAGTTGATTTCCTGCTTAGAGTGATGGAATAAAATAACTAGACAATTACTCAAGAAACATGGTGAATCCACCCAAAGTTAACCCTTAAAGAAATGAGTGATAGTGCAAGTAAGTTTAATTCCTTAGGGTTATAACCAGTAGTGAAAAGGTACTCCAAATTGTTACCATATTCACATTCATTAGCATCATTCAGGCGTGTTTGAGAAGATGGAGTATTACTTCAGTTCAAGTGCAAAATTATTTGTGAGTTATGCTTTTACCATTATTCAGATCATCATAACATGACATTCTAGTAAGTGAATAAGACCTTTGTTATGATTGCAAACTGGTAACAGTGAAAAAATTAATCACGGCGTTCCACAGATCTTCTAAGACAGCAATGATATTGATTCCTGGATCTGAACTTTAACAATTTGATTGCAAAAAATATAAACCAGCCACTAAAATTTGTGAAAATAGTGAACCGTTTGAGCTCAAAATGAAATCAATTGTGTTTCTTAATGTGTTAGATTACTAATTTCAGTAATGTGTGTTTTTTAGATACACCATAATCTTGCAGAAGTATTGAATAAACCAACAAAGAAAAATGAGTAGCAAAATGACTAAATCAAGAGAGCACTCGGCCCTTTATTGCATCGATTTGATTTGTTGAGATATTTAGACCATAAACCAGGTTTAAGATCATGGAAAAAAGTGACAAATAAACTCTTAAACCTTTCAACCAATGAAATAATCCAGCAAGTTAAAAACCACATGTGTCAAACCCTTTATCAGCAGTAAATTCCAGTAATGAAAATATGAAACGTTAGGCTTATTGAGCAAGTCATTAGAAATTCCAGTGAATCCATTTAATGCCTATTGTAGATTATAGCACAAGTGTGATGAAACATTTAATAAAACGAATGTCAATGTGAATCAAACCTTTGATGAAATTTCTAGCACTTACAAATCATAAATAGACCTAAACCATGAGATTATTCAGCCTTTTTATGCATGAGATTTTTTGATGGTTGCAAGAATGAACGAATAATAAATTTTGCAAACAATATAACATCGTCAGAGAAATAGTTACATCCTCCTTTTTAAACGAGATGAAAATTAATGTATACCATGTTTTCAATCAAAAACCTTAGGAAATAGTTGACATCAACCATGAAGTTGCTCAATAATAAAAATTGACATTATGATATTTCGCAATGAGGTCAGAGAAATTACAAAATATAAACTCTGTCCAAAGTAACAAGTTTTGAATCTAGTTCATAGTTAAGACTTATTTAGGAGCCTTCTTCTTTCCTGGTATTGAAACCCTCTTCCCTTTTAATGTCCGACAATTGTTTTTAGTGCGTTGTCCTCTGCAAGGCAAACCTGCAACATGGCGCCTTCCTCTGTAGCACTGGATTTCTATCAATCTCCTGATAGCAAGGTTGTTAAACCGTCTCTACAATATGACAAAATGGATCATGATCAGGAACAAAGAGAGATTTTATTTCAGGCCCTACTTGTTATGTAATTGGGGTCCCAATTGTGATATTCTATGTAGTGATCCAGGGAAGTGATTTGAGTCCTTAATAATTGAACTAAAGAACACCTAATGTGGAAACATACCAAACCACTGATAATCAAACATGCACAGGTATTAAGACAGTAGGTGGTGTTTGGACCAAACCCCATAACCAATCAAATCAATTCTTCATGATAGATAAATTTTACATCTAATTACAGAAGGCTCAGTAACAGCTTGAACCAAATACATATAAAAACATGAAGAACAATCTATAACTTGGTAAAAACAATTGAAACCATTTTAAAGAATTTTACATAAGATTTCAACTGGAAATGGCATCAATGTTACAAATTCAATCACTCTGATAGCCAATGGATAGGTTTGTTGGTTAAATGATAGATATTAGTGTTGATGATTTAGCATTGGACAGGAACTTCCACACAGGTCTAGTGTCAGACATGTGGAAGTGGTCCAAAAGTCCTTTCAGATCTTTGTAATTCACTTTAATTAAAGTTAATTATTAAAGTGAAGATATTTTTATTAATTGAGTGATTAATCTAATAAAATGTAAATTATTTACATTAGTGAATTAGATGAAACTTGACCCGTGATCTGGACTTAATCTCAACCGTCAATCTCATTGAGAGGTTAGGGTTTTAGAGACTTAGTCATCAATGGTTAATTTAGATTCGGTCAAAACTCAATATTATAAAAGGAAGGCAAAGTGAAAGGAGAATAGGCAAGATAGAGAGAGTCAATGACTCACAGAGTGTTTGATACACAAAGAGAGCAAAGAAGGATATTTGCTCAGTCTAAAGGAGGAGAGAATAAGCAGTGCAGCAAGAGAAAGAATAACCTAGCAGCCAAAAAAAAATTGTGGAGGTCGTATCATCCAGCAGAGACCATACAAATTTTCTGGAGGGTCGTACAACTGTGGGCAGCAGACCAGGGCAAAGGGTTTTCTTCAACAAGGCCAGAACAAGCAGGTTTTTTGTTGTAATTTATTTCTTTTCTCAGTGGGCTATTTTCCCAATTAGGGCGCCCTTGTAAGCTTGGAATAATTAATGAAAAGTTGATATTTGAAGGGCAGAAATTTTTTGTGTGCTTCTGTTGTTTAATTTCCAGTTAATTTTCAGCCAATGTGTAATTATTCTATGGTCTGAATTTTCTGTTTAAAACTCAGCGAGAAATTTTTGCTTGAGATCATAAGAAAGTAAATTACCCAGGGTTGAAATTTTGACATTGTATCAAAGCAGGGTCTCTGATTGAGATTTCCAGGAACCAGCAGTCAGATCTAGTGCAGATCTATGTGACCAGTAGACAGATCTAGTGCAGATTTGAGTGACCAACAGACAAATTTAGTGCAGATCTGAGGTACTAGCAGGAAGATCTAGCAGATCTGAGATACCAGCAAGCAGATTTAACAGATCTAAGGACCAACAAATAGATCTAGTGCAAATCTGATGTACCAGCAGGCAGATCTAGAAGATTTGAGGTACCAACAGGCAGATCTAGCAGATCTGAGGTACTTGCAAGCAGCTCTAGCAGATCTGAGGTTCAGCAGGCAGATCTAGTGTAGATCTGAGGACCAACAGGCAGATCTGAATGACCAGCAGACAGATCTAACAGATCTAAGGACCAGCGGGCAAATATAGTGCAGATCTGGGTTTACAACAAGTAGATCTATTAGATCTAAGTGACCAGCAGCCAAATCTAATACAGATTTGGGGTTACAGCAGTAGATCTATTGGATCTGAGTGACCAGCAGTCAGATCTAGTACAAATCGGGGGTTACAGCAACAAATTTGTTAGATCTACGTGACCAATAGGTAGATCTAGTTCAGATCTGGAGTTTACAGCAGCAGATCTATTAGATATGAAGTCCAGCAATTGGGTTTTACTGGTGCTTGAAGGACTAAGCATATTTTCACGACAGTTTGTGTAGATTTGGAAGATAGCAGCAACTAGTCTCAAATTTGAAGACAGATTGGAATGGAGCTTCAAACTTCCTGCCCTGGAAAGCAAGGGTTACTTTGCTTTTGAAGGAAAATGATCTTTGGGAGATTGTTGACAAAGTGGTTCCTTCACCGACAGATCTGCAACAATTGGCAGTTCATGAGTAGGAGATCAGAGCCATGCGGGTGATCTTGGATGCAGTGAAGGATCATCTGATTCTTCACTTGTCCAAGAAGAAGACGGCCAAGGAGATGTTCAACGCCCTGATAAGCCTCTACCAAAGCGAGAACATAAATAGGAAGATGGTATTGAGGAATAAGCTCAAATCCACATAGATGTCTAGATCAGACTCAGTTACCAGTTACCTCATGAAGATCACCTAAATCCATAATTACCTTGCAATAGTTGGGGAGAAGGTGGTCAATGTAGAATTGGTAAATACAGCGCTGAATGGATTCTCAAAGCCTTGGGATTCGGGAACCATTTCTCAAGGGTATCTGTGCACGGGAGAACCTTCCCACTTTTGAGAGGCTTTGGGACTAGTGTATCCAAGAAGAGACTCGAGAGGAATCTAAAGCCAACAGGCAGGAAGGTGACGAGAACCTGGCCTTTGTCAGACAGAGAAGGGCAAAGGAAAGGGTTCTTGTAAGAGTAAAGGTGAGGAGTTAGCCTCACAGCCAAGGAAGAGGAAGGACTTGAGTAAAATCAAGTTTTTCATATGTCATAAGCATAGACACTTTGCTTCACGGTGTCTAGAGAAGAAAGGTAAGCTAAAATCGCAACAGGTAGCAGCATCAACAGAAACTCAGATGGACAAGTTTGCTACAAAGTTTGAAAAGGACTTCTCACTAGTTTCTTACTTTTCTACCAGCACAATTTCCAGGAGTGCGTGTGCAATGTCCCCACTTTGGGACATCATTATATTACAGAGTGTTATGATGACCAGAGTAGCCAAATGGAGGTTATAGCGAGTACACGAGCTATTGAGGAGTATTTTGGGGTCCGGCTTGCATCGCTCATCTTATTTCATCATTATGATCCATTCCGCATAGCTTGGGTTTGGTTCCGTTGCATTCCGATGATTTCCATGATTTTGATTATTTTGGGCTATAGGTTAATTAAATTCACTAAAGGGGTCATATTGGGCATAATACTTGGAGGGACCTCTTAGTGCAATAGCTCATTGGAATCAGGAGGAACAACACTACAGGATAGGATGATGAAAAGTGACTTTCAGTGGCCAGGGAAGCCACAAGGAAAGATAAGGTACTTTTCAGAGGTAAAATGACTAATTAATTAATTAAAGTGATTTAATTAATTAATTAATAATTAATAAAGTAAAAGTCACTTTGGAGAGAGAAGGTGAGCAGGAAGGATAAAAGAGAGACAAGGGTCTCTATTCTCTCATTCATGTTGTTTATCATTTTGATATCTGGCTTCTTACTAGTGAGCCCATGCACTTGGGTGTTTTGAGGGTTTTGACTTAACAAACCCTAGAGATCAGCTCGGTGGTGAAAGATCCCACCCAACCTGGTCCAAGCTTGGTCACGGAGGTGAAAGATTCCTCCCTCGCCATTCTACATCAGATCTACTCAGCTGCAGAGGGATTCTACATCAGCCACAGGTTCAGAGAGAACTAGGGCGCAGCTTCAAGAGGTTTTCAACAGTAGGGCGCACCATCTTGAGGAGAGGGGTTCGTTCCATGCATAGGAGGAAGATTTGGAGCAAACAGACTTTTGGGTATTCTTTGTAGGGCCTAGGGCACCCTTTCTATCATTTCCTGGAGGAGGTTTCTCTACCGTATTATTTATTGGAGCTCAGCACAGGTTCAGAGAGAGGAGGGCGCACCACAGATTGAGGATCTAGTCATTTGGTTGGTCAGATCTTCATCATTCAGCCAGAAACTTTACCAAAGGGTTTCCAGTGGCCCAATCTACAGTTTGGGATCTTTTCTAGAGGGTTTGGTGGCCACTTTCATAGAGGCCGAATTCTTGGTCTTCCACAGCTAGGAGGGCGCACTACAAATTGATGATTCAACCATCTAGAGGGTTAGATCTCCATCATTCGGTCTGAGACTTTACCAATGAGTTTCCTTTGGCCCGATCTACAGTTTGGCACCTTTCTTAGGAGATTCGGCAGCTTATTTCTTGGAGGCCGAATTCTTGGTTTGATTCAACCAGTGAGGGGCGCATTGTGCTAGGGAGATCTTCATATTCCAGCTGGGTTGTGAGTTGGTTCATCTGGGTTTTTGGTCTATAGCTTGGAGAGGATTTTGGAAGCCTGGATCTTCTTCTATATTGTATTTTGGTTGCCAGATACCCTACTATCTTATATGTATTCCATATCTGCCCATTTTGTATGAGGGCAACCATTATTATGAATAATATCAGATCTGAGGTATTTTTGGGTTATCTCTTGTATTGTTGATCTTGCATTTTGTTGAGATATGTTCCATTGCTACATCTATTTGATTATTGTTGCAAACACACATAACTGTTGATATTATGGTAGCTGTGGGAGGTATTTACCTCCACGTGTAAACCTAACGAGAATAGAATACTCCGGGAAGCAAGAAGAAACCCTAATGAGTTGGCTAATAACCCTAGAAGACTTGTCGGCTCAAGAAGATAATTTATATTAGGTTATTAGTCTCCAAGAGAAGAAGTCGGCCAGAAGAAATAATAATATACTGAACAGACAGATACCCAGAATGAGAAGTCGGCGCAGGCAGTTAGCCAAAATTAGTATAAATACAGGAGGCCAGTTCTCATTCTGGCAAGCAATCTCAGAATTGCAGTGCCCAGTCTTGTGCGCACTGCAGTTGCCCAGTTTCTGCACAGGTTTTGAAGGAGAGTTGTCGTTGCAGCTGCTGCAGCTAGCAATTACGCTTGGACTATCTCTTGGCTAGGGTTTGGACTATCTGATCAGCTCTNCCAGTCTTGTGCGCACTGCAGTTGCCCAGTTTCTGCACAGGTTTTGAAGGAGAGTTGTCGTTGCAGCTGCTGCAGCTAGCAGTTACGCTTGGACTATCTCTTGGCTAGGGTTTGGACTATCTGATCAGCTCTTTGTGATGCGCTATCCTTGGGGAAAGGTGTGCTACCCTTTGTTTGGCTATCTAGCCTAGGGTTTGCTTCTGGAGTGATTCTCTGTCAAGGTTAAGGTGCTCGAAGGGTGGCTTCGGCCTATGGTTGGGTGATAAGGGTATTGTCAATGGTAAAACGAGCACACATCTTTCATATTCTAACAGGTTATGGGCCCACACCTCCTTCATTCAGTCTAAATGCTAGAAGGAAACATAGCCGCTAGGATATTGAGCTCGCTAAGGAACTGCCGCTATGGTTACTAGCAGAAGCAGCTTCCAAGACACTGTCGCTAGGGTTACTAGTAGGAGCAGTTGCAGAAACCCTAATCCTCTTATTGAGGCACCTTAAGTGAAGGGATTGACCTAATCTCCGGACAGATCAGTGCGCCCTAGCCTAGCAAATCTCTCAGTACTCTCAGCAAGCCAAGACGTCAAGTTTGAGTTTGTGGTCAAATCTAGGGCTTGACCAAGTAAAATCAGCCATGACTTACTCTATGAAGTCAGAGAACAAGTTAGATGGAGCTTCTTGTTGAAATAATGTAACTGCAAAGAGTATTCTTATTATTATTTGATATATTATTCATCGGATCAATCCCCATTGTGGATTGATCATGTCGTCTATTGTAAAAGGATCAAATCCCCTTTTGCGGATTGGTCATAATGTAATTGTAAAAGGCAAAAGAAGAAGTCGGCGCTGTTATCCCTGATTTTTAGGGATAACCAGGAGATCATGTCTCGAGGCCCACAGGTCCCAGACATGGAGTATCGAGAGCAGGATTGACCTGAGCATGGCCCTGGAGGGCCCATCCTTTTCTTCTTCCATCGGCTTTATCTTGTCAGCAACAGCAGCATCCATCACCATCGACTTGGTCTTATATCAGACGAGGTTCTTGCTCCATGAGGTAAT
>JASDQU011027615.1:0-18401 GCA_032191745.1 Picea mariana | reverse complement strand
CAAATATTATGAACGAATTATCCATCGTAGGAATGGCAGCTTATCCCAAGGAAATTTATGAGGAAATCAAAAAGCACTTTGGTCAGATTCAAGTTGTAACCATGCAGATATGTTTATTGATATATCTTCACCATATCATAGAACGTTTGGTGAATCCCTCATTCCCACAAAAAAATTGCCTTTACATGAGGATGCATCATTGGAGTCATAACTTGAAAGCCTAAGTAATAGCTCCCATGATAGAGATAACCAATCTATATGGAAGAATCGTAAAACAGTGTTCAAGAACACTGATTTTTTGGAAACTCTGATAGAGAACAATAAGATAATAATTTCCTAAATTGAGGAAGGGCAATGAAATTATGAAAGATAATGTAGCATGTGTTTACATAGATTTAAAATGGATGAAAATTATTTGAACCACCATGTAATGAATATGTAAAGGATGATCAATGTTGAGGAGAGGAGGTTATTACCCCATCCAAGGAACCATTTATGTGTATTTTAAATTCATAATTAAAGGGAATTTTAATTCATAATGGAATGGAATTTACCATTCTTAAATACACAAGAAATACAATAACAGAATGGAATTGAGTTCATGTTTGTATTTTTATTTGAATTGTAATTGGATGATTGGCTTGACTCCATTCCACGTACCTACAGTAAGATAAGGCATTTATGTGTTTATTCGAGAGAGATATTTTCATATTATTACCTCCACTCATATCATTTATGTTGCGTTTTAAAGCTATATTGATTTTTTTTAGTTCTTGTTTCAAGTATTTTTATATTAATTGAAAGTGAATCATTTGCTTGACTCCATTCCACGTACCTATGTTGAGGTAAGACTTGTCTCTGTTTATTCAATAGAGAAATACTTCCATATTATTACCTCAACTCATATAAGATATGTTAGTGTTTAAAGCTATATTGTTTTTTTAGTTATGTTATTTTTTTAATTTCAGTTAAGTTGATTTTTTAAATAATAGTTAATAGTTCTTTTGGTTCTCCTCTACCCTATCTCTTTGAATTTGAACTTGCAATTTAAGTTGTGTATTTTTAAAGCAATTTCTAATCTTAATTATGTTTTTAAAGTTACAAATAAATTGTTTTTCTAATCAATATATAATGGCTATTTTGCTTATCTTCTATCCTATCTAAATCTATTTGTTTGGATTTGAATAAGTAATTTTAATTGTTTCATATCTTAATTAGAAGCCATCCACGTATTCCATAACTAAAGGAAGAGCTTAATGAATTGAAAAGAATCAAGTAAATTAAAACTTGGATTGGAACAAGTGATTTGAATTGTTTGAACGTCCACCTTCATGATATAAAAGAATATTTCAATGAATTAAAATGAATCGAGCGAAATGTAGAGTTTAGTGAATTAAAAAGAGTTAGTGTTTCATACCCTTTAAACAACTTAGAGTAAATGTGTTTACCTGACATTACTTTACATTTTTTTGAATCTAGAATGTAACCACATTTCATATATGAAAGAGAAACTAAGAGTAATCAAAATAAGATTTATACTCACTTTTCAAAAATTATCACTAATTTGAGAGTTATTGTAAGAAGTCATCATCAAAATAGTGAATCAACTTCAAATAAGATCATTTGAATTGTAGTATTTTTGGTTGGAATTGTTGTTGTTAATGTCAAAGGATTAATGATGTCACTAATGTCATATTGTGGCATTAAAATACACATAGAAATTCTAAGATTGATTTATATATATAGGTCTATAAGTGTATTAAAAAAGGGGTGCATGTGAAAAAGTAAAAAGTGAAATAGTGGTTTCAAACCCATGGGTTTGGGGTATTTTCCCAAGGTATTGGGAATTCATTACTTAATTAAGGGACATGTCCCTTCATGAAGGGTTATGAAAAAATATGAAAAGAACATTGAAGGAAAGTGTGTGTGTGTGTGTGTGTGTGTGTGTGTGTGTAAAATGGAATAGCAAAGATTGAATTGTGAAATCAGTTTCAAGTCATCTTGGCAATTTCGCGATAACTTTGTTTTTAGGACGTTTCAGACCCTGCAATTTGTAAGAGACAAAGGAGATATCTTGGTGTACCTACGGTAAAAATTTCATATGTTGGTTCTCTATACTTTTAGAGATATTCCATGTGGAAGTTAGGATTCCTGAATGCTCCTGAAATCAGTTTCAAATAGGTCAACTTGGAATTTTCGCTATAACTTATTTTTTTTATGATTCAAACCCTGATATTTTACAGATACAAAGGATATATCTTTGTGTACATGTGGTAAAAATATCATATATTGGTTCGCTATACTTGTGGCAACATGCCCTGTGGAAGTTATGGTTCTTAAATGCTCCTGAAATCAATTTCAAACGACTCATCTTGGAACGTTTGTTATAACTTATGTTATGGTATGTTTCAGACCCTGATATTTCGCAAAGACAGAGGAGAGATATTAATGTACATGTGGTAGAAACATCATATGTTGGTTTTCTATACGTTTGGATATATGCCCTATGGAAGTTAGGGTTCCTAAGTGCTCCTAAAATCAGTTTCAAATAGGTATTGTTGGCACTTTTGTTATAACGTATTTTATGTGACGTTTCAGACCCTAAGATTTTGCAGATATGGAGGACAGTTCTTGGTGTACATGTGTTAAAATCCCATATGTTGTTTCACTATACTTTCGAAGATATGCTCTGTGGAATTTAGGGTTCGTGAATGCTCCTAAGATCAATTTCAAATAAGTCGGCTTGGAACTTTTGCTATAACTTATTTTATGGGATGTTTCAAACCCTAATATTTTGCAAATATAGAGGAGATGTATTTTTGTATATGTGTTAAAAATATCAGATGTGGTTTTTCTATACTTTCGGAGATATTCTCTATGGAAGTTAGGGTTCCTGAATGCTCCTAAAATCAATTTCAAACAAGTCATCTTGGTACTTTTTCTACAACTTATTTTCTAAGATGTTTCAAACCTTGAGATTTTGCAGAGACAGAGGAGACATATAGAAGTAACTCAGGTAAAATTTTCATAATCATATTTGCAAAATTGGATATGTGGCATCTTGTACAATTTTGTTCTTTGAAAGACGCCCAAAACAACAAGCTTTGAGAAAGTTGCCATTTGAAAATTTAAATTTTGGTCATACTTGGTAAAGGTACAAGTAGGAACAGACTTGTTGAACAAAGAAGTAGTGAGTATACTTGGTAAAGATCAAAGTAGCGAGCATACCTGGATAAGGAAAAAATAAGAAGCAGACTCAGTGAAGATTGGTGAAGCTCAAATATTTATGTCTCGACTAAGTTGGTTCTTAGCGGTGGGAATTGGTGTCTCAAGTAGATTGGTGAATATGAATATCTATATTAGATTGGTATATCTTGTTAAGTTGGTGCTTAGTGGTGGGTATTGGTGTCTCCAGTATATTGGTGTCTATGAAGATCTGAAAGAGATTGGCGTCTGTTGCTATGTTGGTGCTTAGTGGTGGGGATTTGTGTCTCCAATAGATTAGTGTCTATGAAGATATGTAAGACCAGGTTGGTGCCTTGTTGGATTTGTGCCAGTGGGGATTGGTATCTCTAGTAGGTTGGTGCCTACAAATATTTGTAACAGTAGGTTGTGTTGGAAAAATAGGATCACAGGACAATAAAATAAAACAAGTGTGGAAATAAAACACAGAAGATACATAATACAATAGAGACACATATATGTGTGGTTCACCCAGTGTGGGCTACGTCCACCAGAGAAATTGTCAGGTACTTCCCTTTTATTATCCAACAAAATGAAGGGATACAACCTACAACACAATCACTGTAACTCCCTCTTATTTATCTCATAATATCCTCTCTCATAATACAATATTTGCAATGACACATAGACACAATACAATTCCCTCATAAAAGAGGGTTTCCTTCTAAGGAAAAAAACCCTAACATAACTTCTACAGTCAGATCTACGACCTTATAATGAACAGTCCAGATTTACTATGAAATTACAATATACATTTACAAGGCAATTTTTCCTTCGGGGACTTCGCCCCCAGACCCCGTAGGGGGAGCAAACCCCCCCTGCAACCCCCCCCCTGGTGTGGAGGGGTGTACAGTATTCATGGGGTATAAACACGGCTGAAAACAAAGACCTATTAAATAAGAAGATAATCAGGCTCCACAACCAACAATCTCCCACTTGGAGACTGATCACAACAACTCCACTGTTGTTGTACCTGTTGGACTATACTCCAACTTGGACCTGGAAAAATTCTCATCTTCACGTTCATGCTTGAAGACCAAATGAAACTGAGAAGGAGCTCATTTTCTCCATGGTTACTCCCTTTGTTAACATGTCTGCAGGATTTTGCCTAGTGTGTATATTTTCCAACTTCAAATGTTTGTCTTCAAATGGTACCTGGCTTGTATATGCTTAGTCTTCGAATGGAAGGATGAATTATTTTCAATATGAATGGCACTCTCAATTTCACAGTACAACCTACTATTATCTTTCTTCTTTCCCAATTGCTCCATAAACCTCTGTAACCAAATCATCTATTTACTAGCCTCTGTAGCAGCAACATACTCTGTCTCTGTTGTTGAAAGTGAAACAACCTTTTGCAGTTTCGAAATCCAAATTATTTTTGTTCCACCTACATTAAAAATATACCATGTGGTGCTTCTCCTACTATCTTTATCACCTGCCATATCTTAATCAACATATCCCTGTAAAACAGTGTCTAAACCTCCAAAACATAATACATGAGTAACAGTACCTTTCAAATACCTGAGAATCCACTTTACTGCCTCCCAATGTTCTTTACCTAGAATGTTCATATACCTACTCACAACTCCCACTGCATGTGCAATATTTGGTCTTGTGCAAACCATCACATACATCAAGCTACCAATTGTCTATGAATAAGGGAGCATAGACATGTATTTTATCTCCTCTTGTGTCTTGGGACACATATCCTTAGTTAATTTGAAATGGTTGGCCAAAGGTGTACTAACTGGTTTTTCACTCTGCATTTTAAACCTCTCCAACAATTTATCTGTGTACTCACCCTAAGACNAACAGGTGGGTATTGGTGTCTCCAGTATATTGGTGTCTATGAAGATCTGAAAGAGATTGGCATCTCTTGCTATGTTGGTGCTTAGTGGTGGGGATTTGTGTCTCCAATAGATTAGTGTCTATGAAGATATGTAAGACTAGGTTGGTGCCTTGTTGGATTTGTGCCAGTGGGGATTGGTATCTCTAGTAGGTTGGTGCCTACAAATATTTGTAACAGTAGGTTGTGTTGGAAAAATAGGATCACAGAACAATAAAATAAAACAAGTGTGGAAATAAAACACAGAAGATACACAATACAATAGAGACACATATATATGTGGTTCACCCAGTGTGGGTTACATCCACCAGAGAAATTGTCAGGTGCTTCATTTTTATTATCCAACAAAATGAAGGGATACAACCTACAACACACTCACTATAACTCCCTCTTATTTATCTCATAATATCCTCTCTCAGAATACAATATTTGCAATGACACATAAACGCAATACAATTCCCTCATAAAAGAGGGTTTCCTTCTAAGGAAAAAAACCCTAACATAACTTCTATCGTCAAATCTACGACCTTATAATGAACGGTCCA
Organism: Picea mariana; assembly: GCA_032191745.1. Taxonomy (NCBI): domain Eukaryota; kingdom Viridiplantae; phylum Streptophyta; class Pinopsida; order Pinales; family Pinaceae; genus Picea; species Picea mariana. Next base: position 12,764 of record JASDQU011027615.1, on the reverse strand, counting down.
GATTTACTATGAAATTACAATATACATTTACAAGGCAATTTTTCCTTCGAGGACTTCGCCCCCAGACTCCGCAGGGGGAGAAAGCCCCCCCTACAACCCCCCCACCCCCGGTGTGGAGGGGTGTACAGTCTTCATGGGGTATAAACACAGCTGAAAACAAAGACCTATTAAATAAGAAGATAATCAGGCTCCACAACCAACAATCTCCCACTTGGAGACTGATCACAACAACTCCACTGTTGTTGTACCTGTTGGACTATACTCCAACTTGGACCTGGAAAATTTCTCATCTTCACCTTCATGCTTGAAGACCAAATGAAACTGAGAAGGAGCTCATTTTCTCCATGGTTACTCCCTTTGTTAACATGTCTGCAGGATTTTGGCTAGTGTGTATATTTTTCAACTTCAAATGTCCGTCTTCAAAGATGGGTCGTATGAAATGGTACCTGGTTTGTATATGCTTAGTCTTCGAATGGAAGGATGAGTTCTTTGCAATATGAATGACACTCTCAATTTCACAGTACAACCTACTATTATCTTGCTTCTTTCCCAATTGCTCCATAAACCTCTGTAACCAAATCATCTATTTACTAGCCTCTGTAGCAGCAACATACTCTGTCTCTGTTGTTGAAAGTGCAACAACCTTTTGCAGTTTCGAAATCCAAATTATTTTTGTTCCACCTACATTAAAAATATACCATGTGGTGTTTCTCCTACTATCTTTATCACCTGCCATATCTTAATAAACATATCCCTGTAAAATAGTGTCTAAACCTTCAAAACATAATGCATGAGTAACAATACCTTTCAAATACCTGAGAATCCACTTTACTGCCTCCCAATGTTCTTTACCATGAATGTTCATATACCTACTCACAACTTCCACTGCATGTGCAATATTTGGTCTTGTGCAAACCATCACATACATCAAGTTGTCAATTGTCGATGAATAAGGGAGCATAGACATGTATTTTATCTCCTCTTGTTTCTTGGGAAACATATCCTTAGTTAATTTGAAATGGTTGGCCAAAGGTGTACTAACTGGTTTTTCACTCTGCATTTTAAACCTCTCCAACAATTTCTCTATGTACTCACCCTAAGACAATGTCAATTTGTGATTTTTCTTGTCTCTTGTTATTCTTATACCAAGGATTTTCTTTGCAGCACCCAAATCCTTCATCACAAATGAATTAGATAATTTCTTCTTGAGCACATTTATATCCTACATATTAGACTCTGTAACAAGCATGTCATGTACATACAATAGCAAGATAATATAGCTTCCATTTTATATCCTTTAAAAATAAACACAATGATCATAATGACATCTACTATAACCTTGTTCTATCATAAACCTATCAAACTTAAAATACCACTGCCTTGGAGCTTGCTTAAGGCCATACAAGCTCTTCTTCAACCTGCATACCAAATTTTCTTTCCCTTTGACCTCATACCCCTGTGTTTGTTGCATATAAATCTCTTCATCCAAATCCCCATGGAGAAAAGTTGTTTTTACATCTAACTGTTCAAGATGCAAATCTTCTACTGCCACAAGAATCAAAATAGTCCTAATTGAAGTCATCTTAACAACAGGAGAAAATATTTCATCAAAATATATACATTTCTTTTGTGCAAACCTCTTTACAACAAGTCTAGCCTTGTACTGCTTTTTCCTCCATCTTCTTCCTTCAACTTAAAACCATTTATTCTGCAATGATATTTTTCCTGCAGGGAATTGAACCAAGTCCCAAGTCTGGTTATTTACCAATGAATCCATTTCATCTTTCATGCCTTTCTCCCACTTCTTTTTAGTGTCCACCTGCATTTCCCCTTCATAACATTCTGGTTCACCAGAATCAGTGAACAATAAATAATACAATGAAGGAGAGTATCGTTCAGGGGGTCTACTTAATTTGGTAGATCTTATAACAAAACTTGTAGGAGTTTGAAGTACATGTTTCTCCTGTTGTTGTACATTTTGATTTTTTGGTACCTTTGGAATTTATTTTTCAGTGATCTCATCAAGCACTATGTATTCTGGTTTTTCATTTTCCTGTTTCTCTCCTTGCAACTGATCTTTGTACATGACCTTCTTATTGAATATTACATCTCTACTCCTAATAATTTTGTGATTTTCATAATCCCATAAGAGATAACCAAAATCATTAACATCATATCCAATAAAGGTACACTTCTTGGATTTTTCCTCAAGCTTTGTTCTATTTTCTTTATCAATATGGACAAATGCTTCACAACCGAAAGTCTTCAAGAAAGAATAGTTTATATTTTTACCTATCCATGCCTCCTCTGGAATTCCACCATCCAAAGAGCTTGAAGGTCCTATGTTTATTAATTAAAAGGCAGTATTTACAGCATCTACCCAAAACTGTAAGGGCAACCCATCATGCAATCTCATACTCTTTGCACGCTCCATGATTGTCCCGTTCATCCTTTCTGGCGCACCATTTTATTATGGTGTTTCTGGAACTGTTTTCTCTCTACGAATCCCATGGTATGAACATTAATCATCAAACTCCTTGTTGCAATATTCACCTCCATTGTCTTATCTGAGACACTTCAACCGTTTTCCTGTCTCATTCTCAACCAAATATTTTCATTTCTTAAAAGTATCAAAAACATCAGATTTTTGTTGAATGCAATAAACCCAAGTTTTTCTAGTTGCATCACCAATAAAAGTAACATAATAATGAGAGCCACCAAGAGATGATACCTAAGTTGGTCCCATACATATGTATGCACAAGCTCTAACCTTTCTCTCTTATTTTCTTTTCCAACTCTGAGAAATCTGACTCTTAAGTTTTTCATAAACACAGTGCTCACAGAAATCCAAATCAATTTGTTTAAGATCTGGAAACAAATTTATTTTGTGAAGTATCTACATCCCCTTCTCACTCGTGTGTCCAAGCCTATGATTCCATAATGTTGTATCCACTCATGTAGAAGCTAAAAAGATAGAAGAGTCATTATTACCAGTACATAAATACAATGTACCTACCTTCTCTCCTTTTGTTATCACCAGTGATCCTTTGGTGACCTTCCACACCTTATCTGTAAATATGGATATACAACCTTCACTTGCCAACTGCCCTGTTGAAATTAGATTTTTCCTTAGATATGGAACATGTCTTACCTCTTTCAACAACAATTGGTTTCAATTCCTTTGCTTTATTTTTACCTTTCCCATTCCAACAATTTTTCATGGTGCATCATCACCCAAATGAACTTGCCCAAAATCACCTTGAACATAATCTAGAAAATGTTTCCTATGGGGTGTGGCTTGAAATGAAGCCCCTGAATCTACTACCTAAGACTCTTAAATATTATGTACAGAAAGAATCAAAGCATCTTGTAACACATCATCTATTACATTTTCTTCTTGATTTTTCTCTTGTTGTCCATCTATTTTTTTCTTTGGAGCTCTACAGTCTTTCTTCATATGTCCTTTCTTCCCATAATTCCCGTGATTCCCTAAGCCCTTTCCTCTATCCTTTTGTCTTCCCATGTTCTCCATGTTTAACGCGTTACATGATGTCTCGCCTGTGCTTTTCCATCGCATTTCCTCGCTAAGGATAACACCAACAACATCATTAAATTTTAGAGTGTTTGAACCAGAGACAGAGTTACTTACAGCCATGACCAAGCCATTCTATCTTTCTGGAAATGAGAACAATATTAGAAGAGCCCTGATCTCATCGTCAAAGTCCACTTTTACAGAACTTAGTTGATTAGTAACCGTATTAAATTCATTTAAATGATCTACAACAGACCCACCTTTTGACATCTTCATATTAAATAATCTCTTCATTAGAAATACATTACTGGACGCCGAGGGCTTTTCATATAGTTTACCCAGTGCATCCATCAACTCCTTCATTATCTTTTCTTCTGAAATATTGAAAGCTACCGACACTGCCAATCTCATTCGTATTATTCCTAGTTCCTTTCTGTCAAGAACCTCCCACTCTTCGTCCTTCATGGTCGTTGGCTTCTTTGCTATTCCTCCCAATGGTAGGAATAGATCCTTCTGATATAAATAATCTTCCATCTGCATCTTCCATAACTGGTAGTTTTGGCCATTAAATTTATTAACCCTAAACTTTCCATCTTCTGCCATTGTTCCCACTCAAACCAAGAACCTTTTTTTCTTGTGTGTTACCTTTCACTCTGATACTAGTTGTTAGAAAAACAGGATCGCAGAACAATAAAATAAAATAAAAAATGTGGAAATAAAACATAGAATATACACAATACAATAGAGACACAGATATACATGGTTTGTTCAGTGTGGGCTATGTCCACCAGAGAAATTTCCAAGTCCTTCCTTTTTATTATCCAGCAAAATGAAGAGATAAAACCTACAATACACCCGTTGTAAGTTCCTCTTCTTACTCTCACAGTCTCCTCTCTCAGAATACAATATTCGCAATGATACACAACTGCAATACAATTCCCTCATAAAAGAGGGTTTCCTTCTAGGGAAAAAAACTCGTACGTGACTTCTACTGTCAGATCTGCGACCTTATAATGAACAGACTGAATTTATTATGAAATTACAATATACATTTACAAAGCAATTTTTTCTTCAGGGGCTTCGCCCTCGAACCCCCGCTTGCCCCCATACCTCGCATAGAGGGGTGTATAATCTTCATGGGGTATAAACATGGCTGAAAACAAAGACCTCTGAAACAGGAAGATAATCAGGCTCCACAACCAATAGGTTGGTGCCTACAAAGAATTATAAAGAGAAGTTTTGTGGTTTTCTCACAAAAGGGTTTCCATGTAAATCTTGTGTTCCATGATGTGATCGATTTATTATGGTTGATGATTGTTTGAAAAAGTAAAAAAATTGTCTTATACAAATTCACCCCCCTCTAAGTATAAGTATGTGATCAACAATTGGTATCAAAGTGATTTCCTTTGGTAACGGTCTAACCACTGGAAGGCAGATCTTGAGAGCACACATGGAAATTGACACTGGTACTTATGAAAATGAATACAAAGGGAAAGAAATGATGGATTCAGAAGAGGAAAAAAAATTTGAAACAGATGTGGAAGTAGATATTGAATAAGAAGTCATTTGTGCCTTAAGCGAAATAAAAAAGATTAAGAAAAATATTTTGAAATAAAAGGAGCGACTGCAGAAATATGAAGAGGAGGATTGTGATGCAAAAGCAAAAATGTCACAAAGCCTTGAAGAAACGGAGAAGATTATTATCAACCTAAATATTCAAATAGAAGAGGCAAAAATGATGAAAGAAGTAATGAGAATCCAGTTGAAGGAAAATGACAAAAATTGTGAGAGGCTAGAAGCTGAAATTGTTTCCTTAAGAAAGGAATTGGAGAAGTCACTTGCTCAATTGAATAGCAGCTTGAAGTTTGAAAAGAGCACTGAAATATTAGATGATATCATCAAATTCAAAAGATCACCACTCATTAAAATTGGTCTTGGTTATGATGAGAGTCAGATGACCACCAAAGATGATTCAAAAGCTATAGAGCCACCAAAAAAAGTAAATGAAAGAAAATCTAAAAGCTATGTTGATGTACTCAAAATCTCTATCGGTGATGAAGACAATAGGAAGAGAGAAAATGATCTTCCATAGAAAATTGGCATTCCTCACAAAGACAACAAGGACAAATTCAGAAGATATTTCCCACCAAGACGACCTTGCACAACTCGGTACCAAAACTCTTTCCTTGGGTATTGTTTTTCTTGCAATCACTTTGGTCATAAAACAATAGATTATAGAGCATATGCAAGAAATAATCATGTATGGAACAAAAACAGAAGTACTTATGGGTTCTCAAATAGAAACTATAATTCATTTTCTCCATTATTTGATTACAATGTTGTATATTATAAGTGTAGCAACTATGCACACATAACATGTTTTTGTAGAAGTGGCCTAGTGGAAACTTCTAGACAAAATAGGGAAGAAGGTACCCTTGCCAAACAAAATAAAGAACCCACGGGAGTTTGGAAAAGGAAGCAAGATCAATAAAAGTAGAAGAAGGAGGAATCTATGCTTGTGCAAACTTCCCTTCATTCTCAAAACAAAGGAAACAAATGGTATGGTGGCAGTGGATGCTCAAGCCACGTGACAGAGGACAATAACAAGTTTCACACTTTGAAGGAAGTAAATGAAGGCAGTGTAACATTTGGAGATTATTCTACTGCAAGGATAGTCGAAAAAGGTACTCTTAGTCTTGTAATGGAAATACTAAAACAGAGAATGTATTATGTAATTAAGGTTTGGAACATAATATTTTCAATGTCAGTCAAATGTGTGATCAAGGACACACTCTCACAATTGATTCTCAAGGCTATGAGATAAGGAATAAAGGCTCAAGAAGATTAGTGGAAAATGCATATAGAACCTCAAATAATGTATATGTTCTCAATGAGTTCAATGGAGAAAAACATTATATGGGGAAAATAGATGAGAGTTGGTTATGGCATAGAAGAATGGGCCATACAAACTTTTATAATATAGTAAAAATCAACACCAAACAAGTAGTGAGAGATATGCCAAAGATTTCTAAACCTTCAAACACTCTTTGCAAACAATGTCAGCATGGGAAATAGACAAGAGCAAGCTTCAAATCAAAGTAGTACTCAACAACGAAGCTATTGGAACCCATTCATACAGATCTTTGTGGGCCTACAAGAACACAAAGTCTATAAAGTGAAAAATACTTCATGTTGCTCATTGATGATTACTCTATAATGACATGGATTACATTTCTAAAAGAAAAATATGAATCTTTTGAGAAGTTCAAAGCATTTAAAGCCTTGGTTTAAAATGACACTAATTGAAAAATCAAGTGCTTGAGATCAGACGAAGGAGGTGAGTTTATCTCAAATGAATTTGAATTTTTTTTTTGAGTTTCATGGAATAAAGAGACATTTTCAGCTGTAAGAACTCCATGGCAGAATGGAGTGGTAGAAAGGAAGAATCAAACCATATAAGAGATGGCTAGAACAATGTTGAATGAAGCTAATCTATCAGAAAGGTTTTGGAGAGAAGCAGTCAACATTGCAGTCTACATTCTAAATAGAGGGAAAATTAGAGTCAACAACAACAAAATACCTTATGAATTATGGAAGGGTATACCAAAAATAGTTAAATACTTCAAAGTTTTCGGAATCAAGTGCTACATAAAGAGAGATGATGAGGACTTGGGAAAAATTGACTCTAGAGTTGATGAAGGTATCTTTCTTGGTTATTCTTCAAGAACAAAGGCTTATCAATGTTACAATAAAGCATTGGGTAAAATCATAGAGAGTGTCAATGTGGAAGTGGATAAAGCAGGGCCTTAGAAGGTGAAAGAAAATTTTCAAACAAAGGATCCAATCTACAAAGAAGGAGAAGGAGAAAATGAAGAAGAAGAATCAGAATGTCAAGATACAAAGGCACCATCTAGATTTTTGGAAAGAATCATTCAAAAAAATTAATTCTTGGTAATAAATATATGGGAGTTCAGACTAGAAGAAGACTAGCACGTGCACTAGAACATGCAAACTTCTCTTTGTTATCTAAAATAGAGCCTAAGACATTTTCAGAAACTAACGAAGACAAGCATTGGATTAATGCCATGGAAGAAGAGATTAATCAAATTGAGAAGAATGAGACATGGGAACTTGTTCCAAGACCAAATAATAAAAATGTGATTGGCACCAAGTGGGTTTTTAGGAAAAAGTTGAATGAAGATGATCAAGTAATAAAAAATTAAGCAATATTAGTTTGTAAAGGCCATGCTCAAGTTGAAGGTATTGATTTCGAAGAAACCTTTGCCATGATTGCACAACTGGAAGCTATTATAGTGTTTTTGACATTTGCATGTTTTAGGAACTTCAAAGTCCATCAAATGGATGTCAAGCCTGCCTTTCTCAATGGAAATTTAGAGGAAGAAGTATACATTGAACAACCATGAGGATTCTTATTATCAGAAAATAAGGATCGTGTATGCAAATTGAAGAAAACACTTTGTGGGCTAAAACAAGCTGCCAGAGCCTGGTATTCAAGACTTGACAAATATCTACAACAACAAGGCTTAAAAAGAGGAATTGTTGACAGTAATCTCTACATCAAGACAGTGGGAGAAAATCAGTGGATTATTGTGGTTTATGTAGATAACATCATTTTCAGAGGAAATATGAAAAAAATGTGCCAAGAGTTTGCAATAAAAATGCAAAAGGAATTTGAGATCTCTATGCTTGTTGAATTGTCATTCTTTCTTGGTTTACAGATTTCTAAATTTGACAAAGGCGTATTCATTTCACAAACAAAGTATATCAAGGACATGTTGAAGAAGTTTGGAATGGAATATTGTGCACCAGTCAACACACCCATGGTCACAGTTTGTAAATTGAGCAAAGATGATGAATCTATGAAGCAAATCAAACATTATACAGGTCAATGATTGGCAGCCTACTATATATGATGGAATCAAGGCCAAAAATTATGTAGGCAGTAGGATTGGTTGCATAGTTTCAAGTTGCACCAAAAGAAACTCATGTGCAAGCAGTGAAAAGAATATTCATATGTCTAAAGGGCACCTTGGATTTTGTCTTGTGGTACTCAAGAGGTGAAGATTTTACTCTAACAACATATACATATGCGGATTGGGAAAGTAGTGTTTATAATAGGAAAATTACAAGTGGAAGAGAATTATTTTTGGGAAACAATCTTGTGTCCTGGTTGAGAAATAAACAATCTTAAGTTTCTCTATCCACAACAGAGGCCGAGTATATAGCAACAATAGGATGTTGCATACAAGTTCTTTAGATGAAGAAAACTTTGAAATATATTAAGGTAGAATATGATCACTCAATCTCAATAATTTGTGACAACACAAGTGAAATAAATATTTCAAAGAATACTAGTACGCATTCAAAAAGAAAGCATATTCTAATCAAGTATCACTTATTAAGTAACAAGTAGCAGAGCATAATGTCAAGTTGGAATATATTATCACCAAATAATAGATTGTGGATATTTTCACAAAACCTCTTCCCAAAGAGACATTTGAATATATCAAACAGAAATCGGGAGTAATATCCATCTCATCACTAAGTTCTTTAGGAGAAGCACAAACTCAAGGGGAGCATCTCTTTTCCATTGATGTCAAAAGGAAGAGAGTTGTAAACAGGACGATAATTCTTTCTATGTCCGGTGGACTATGTGTTTTGTTGCAGGATTGTCATCTATGACAAAGGGGGACATTGTTGTAATTATTGTCATTGATGTCAAAGGATTAATGATGTCATATAATAGCATTACAATACACACAGGATTTCCAAGATTGATTTATATATATAGGTCTACAAGTATAATAAAAAAAAGGTGCATGTGAAAAAGTAAAAAGTGAAATGGTGGTTTCAAACCCATGGGTTTGGAGTATTTTCTCATGGTATTTGGGGTATTTCCCCATAGTATTGGGAATTAATTATTTAATTAAGGGGCACGTCCCTTCATGAAGGGTTATGAAAAAAGTATAAAAAGAGAAAGCATGTGTCTGCAAAATGGATTAGCAAAGATTGAATTGTGAAATCAGTTTCGGGTCATCTTGGCATTTTTGCGATAAAAAAATTTCTAGGATATTTTAGACGCTACAATTTAGAAGAGACTGAGGCAATATCTTGGTGTACATGGGGTAAATATTTCAGATTATAGTTCACTATACTTTCGGAGATATTCTCTTTGGAAGTTAGGGTTCCTGAATGCTTATGAAACCAGTTTCAAATAGGTCATCTTGGCACTTTTGCAATAACTTATTTTATGTGATGTTTCAGACCCTGTGATTTTGCAGAGACAGAGGAGAGATCTTGGTGTACATGTGGTAAAAATATCAAATTCTGGCTCACTACACTTTTGGAGATATTCCTTGTGGAATTTCACAAAAGATTTGGATTTGGATTGAGGCAAAATCAAAATCGCTTATGGGATTATGAAAATCACAAAATCATTAGGATTAGAGATGTCATATTCAATGAGAAGGTCATGTACAAAGATCAGTTGCAGGGAAAGATACAAGAAAAATAAAAACTAGAATACATTGTGCTTGATGAGATCATTGAAAAAGAAATTCCAAAGGTACCAAAAAATCAAAATGTACAACAACAGGAGTAGCGGGTACCTCAAACTCCTGCAAGTATTGTTAGAATATCTATCAGATTAAGTAGACCCCCTGAACGATACTCTCCTTCATTGTATTATTTATTGTTGAATGATTCTCTTGAACCATAATGTTATGAAGAGGAAATGTAGGTAGACACTAAAAAGAAGTGGGAGCAAGGCATGAAAGAGGAAATGGATTCCCTGGTAAATAACCAGACTTGGGATTTGGTTCAGTTGCCTGCAGGAAAAAGAGCATTGCAGAATAACTGGGTTTACAAGCTGAAGGAAGAAGATGGAGGCAAAAAATGGTACAAGGCTAGACTTGTTGTAAAGGGGTTTGCACAAAAGAAAGGTATAGATTTTGATGAAATATTTTATCATGTTGTTAAAATGACTTCAATTAGGATTATTTTAAGTCTTGTGGTAGTAGAATATTTACATCTTTAACAATTAGATGTAAAAACACCTTTTCTCCATGGGGATTTGGAGCAAGATATTTATATGCAGCAGCCACATGGGTATGAGGTCAAAGGAAAGGAAAATTTGGTATGTAGGTTGAAGAAGAGCTTGTATGGCCTAAATCAAGCTCCAAGGCAATGGTATTTTAAGTTTCATGGGTTTATGACAGAACAAGGTTATAGTAGATGTCATTCCGATCACTGTGTTTATTTTAAAAATCTAGAAAATGGAAGGTATATTATCTTGCTATTGTATGTAGATGGCATGCTTGTTGCAAGGTCTAATATGTAGGATATAAATGTGCTCAAGAAGAAATTAGACAATTCATTTGCGATGAAGGATTTGGGTGCCGCAAAGAAAATCCTTGGTATGATAATAACAAGAGACAGGAAAAATTGCAAATTGACATTGTCTCAGGGTGAATACATAAAGAAGGTGTTGGAGAGGTTTAGAATGCAGAATGCAAAACCAGTTAGTACAAATTTGGCCAGGCATTTCAAATTAACTAAGGAAATGTGTCCCAAGACACAAGAGGAGATAGAATACATGTCCAGGGTCCCTTATTCATCAGCAGTTTGCAGCTTGATGTATGCGATGGTTTTCACAAGACTAGATATTGCACATGCAGTGGGAGTTGTGAGCAGGTCTAATGGTAGAAGTTATGTTAAGGTTTTTTCCCTAGAAGGCAACCCTCTTTTATGAGGGAAATGTATTGCGTCTATGTATCATTGTGAATATTATATTATGAGAGAGGATATTGTGAGAGAAAGAAGAGGAAGTTACAACGGGTGTGTTGTAGGTTGCATCCCTTCATTTGTTGGATAATAATAAAGGAAGGACCTGCAAATTTCTCTGGTGGACGTAGCCCACACTGGGTGAACCACGTATATATGTGTCTCTATTGTATTTTGTATCTTCTATGTTTTATTTCCGCATTTGTTTTTATTTTATTTCTCTACGATTCTGTTTTTCTAACACGACTACCATAGATATAATTTCCTTGCCTTCCGAGGGTGGCAAGCTTATGATGAAGTACATGGAAGTAATACTTCTTCCCACTTTCAATTTGGGATGCCATTATATTGGAGGATACTGAGATACATGACACATTCCACCTTGTGTTGACGAGTGTCACATTATGCCACCAACTTCTCAATATTAGAGTTAAATCTATGTCAATAAAACTTGGAAGAGCGATTCTTAAAGGTTTTGTGGAAACATGCATGCCTTGAAAGGGGAGATGTGGAAAATATTCTCTTATGTATGAGAGAAGAGTGATGTCGTAAATATAAACATTGTTTGAAGAAGGTGATGCTATTTCCCACCATCTAGGGATTTCCCTTCTCATTTTCTACAATTTCCTATGGAGGTTGAATGGTAGCATGATGAGATATGTAATCTTTAAGGAGGTCTTGTAGCTAGGAAATATATCCAATCAAAATTACAATGAAGGTGAGTGGTTCATCCCAACACAATAGAAAATCTACAACCACATCCATGTTTCCATTCTTATAAATGCTCTAAAATTCAAAAGCTTGAAGCTAATGTATATCCATTTATGTTTTTCCTCTTACAGTGTACCTTAAGTTAATAAGTTCTTCAAGTTTGGGTCATAAGTTTTGATAAAGAACTTATTTCCCTATAGAAATTGGCATCATTCACTACTTTCATGTTGTAAGAGCCTAATTACCCCTTAATGATAAATTAGGTTTCAAGTTAAGGTTTATCTCTACTTTTTGTTAAATACGGGTTTTCCCCCTCTTTTGTAACATTTCAATTCAACCATTTCATCAACAAAGTTTCATTAGAGAGCTACTCCTACATACATTCAAGTTCACAAGTGCATTTCACTTGGTTGGTGTGTCGGTGCTCCTAAATTTTGTGAGCTTTGACTCTTTACCTTTTTTCATTTCAAGATTTATTGGTATTCTATTTTTCATACTATTTTAATTAATTTTGTAGCCTTTAGTAGTTTCGCTTTAGATATAAGCACGTTATAAGTGATACGTCGAAGAAAGTTTGAGAACTAAACAAGTAGTCATGCAAGGCTGCCAAGAGAAGGATTTAATTGATAATATGTGCTAAAAATGGCTAGAACAAATATGTTACCAAGGGAAACTTAGATGATATTATGTTCCTAAAGTTCATTGAGGAAGTTAGGGA
>JASDQU011027614.1:8556-21061 GCA_032191745.1 Picea mariana | reverse complement strand
TATGATGCAGAGGAAAATAGTACACATGCAGTACCTTTCTACACATGATCATATTGCAGACATCTTCACCAAATTGGTGAATAATACCTCCCTAGTTGAGAGGGAGTGTTGATGACTACAACCAAGACAAAGTTCAAAGTACATCTGTGTGAGACTTGGCATGATGAAGAATGCCTCCCTAGCTGAGAGGGAGTGTTGATGATTGCATCTATGTGAGACATTCTCCAGAACACAAACCTAAGAGAGAGCCCCTGAGAGGGGTGTGTGGTTCCTATCTGAAAACAGGGCTGGAATGTAGATATGGCATCCTTCTTATAGAGAGTTGAGAATAACTCTAGATGATTCTCCTGTGTAACATAGTGAGAAAGGATATCTGCAGAGTTGGGCATGCATGTGGCTAAGCACAAGGTGAATGTGTTAAATCCCAAAGTGTTGGGTGCATCATCATGAGACGAAAATGAAGATGATGTATTAGCCTCCTCTGAGCAGAGATTTGATGATAAAATCTAGATGATTCTCTTGTGGAATGAAGTGGGAAAGAAGATCTGTTGAGTGGACGTGCATGTGGACGAGCACGGGTGAACGTGATCCTAATGGTTGAGCACTAGTGAAAAAGTGGTTCTTCTGTGTAATGCAGTGAGCCAGAGATATGGGCATCCCTATGGATGTGCCCCTAGTGGATGAGCACTAGTGGGTGTATAAGATCCCTTTCTATATTGTTCAAGAGTCAGAACTGCCTGTAACCCTAATTCTAATGTAAAGGGTACAGGTCGGCCCCACCTTATTATGACAGATAATTAATGTAAAAGATAATTAATTTGGTTATTATTAATTATATTGTGAGTTAGTGAGGTCGGACCTACTGTGTCAATAGACACTTCTGTTGACAAGCTCATTCTAGTATAAGTAAAGGTAAATTCCCCATTGAGGAATCATATCTTGTGTGTGAGTTTGGAAATTTCAGCAAGTACACCTTCTTGGGAAAAGTGCACACCTCTCTTGGGCACTAGTCTTCTAGGGTTTGCAAGCACCCTCTTGTGTGCTAGATTTTCTTGGTGGTGAAGGTCTTTCTCTTGAGGAATATAGCAAAGGAATTGGTTGGGTTTTCTTCCCTTGTTGAGTAGGGTTTCCTAGGATACTTCTTGTGTTCTTATGTGTGGTGTTTCTTCTTGTGATCTTGGTTGTTGCAACATTATTGGTTATGGTTAAGATAAATGCTAAAAATAGAATGAACTTCATGATTAACCTTGCATTGAGAATTCAACAAGTGTGAGAGTCAAGAAAGAATGGAGGAAGAAGCAAAAAGGAAATCCAAGAAAGTAAGGAGATAGTTTTTACATCATACTTCAGAACAACAAAAGGAGGAAAAAAACTAGAGTTAGTGCTAGGAAAAAGTGGACATCCATAGAGGGCATTGAAGACAGCTTGTTGAAGTTGGGAATTACACGGAGAATGAGGTTGTTATGCATGTGAGTGATTTATGGTGAGAAATTACATGAAGAACTTATTTGAAGGTTGTTGGGATCACTCTTGCTTTTGTCGTATTTCCTAGAGCCCCCAGTAGAGAGATTCTTGGTCGGTCTGTGATGGAGCCCTGGAGGGGATGGATATTGTCTGAGGGACTGTGGTGTAGAGAAGGAAAACTCATCCATTGGGTTGTGTACGATAATGGGGAAGATATTTGGGTAGTTGGAATTGTTATAAGAGTCACATCATTGTGTTTTAGTGAGTTTTGGGCTGGTTGAGTGGATTGTAGACACACATAGGAGCTTGTCCACCCTCATGAACTCATAGCCCTAGATAGGGGCTGACTTACTACTGAGATAATTGGAGCAATAGATTCTATGGTTGGGTGGAATGTCCAACATCTACAGTTGGTTGTGTTAAACATTTTTGAAAGATAATTGTTTTGACCATTGTGTTATTTATTGTTAAATTATTTGTGTAAATGTTTCATTTTAATCTAGTTTTTATGTGATTGAATGTTGTTGTGCATGCTTAAATCATATGCATTCATGAATTTAAAATTATTGATAATTGCATGAGCTTGTATATCATGCAATACATACTTTGACATTTTGAATCAATATGTTATTCAACTTACTAGTAACATGGCCTAGCAAGGGAGTTGGGTATGTTACATCAAGGACTCCTTGGTATCTACCCCTAATGGTGATAGAACCTCCTACTGAGGTTCTTCTTGTGAATTATCTCAAGTGGGGATCTGAAGAATTGTTTCGAGGGTGGTTCAAAACTATGGGAGATTCAAACAGTGATGAGTGTCATGGATAAATGTAGAACATAAGGCACACAGATAATTCACTTACAACATATTATTGTGTTCCTTGGTAGGTTCCTTCAGGGTGACTGGTGGAATGTCCCTAGAAGGAAATGCTTGTAAAAATTGGGATCATCACAAGTGGTAAAAGAAGGTTCATTGACTATAGAAGACCGAGGTAAATATTGGTGGCATGATTGTTACCATCACATAATGTGTAAGGGGATGGGATTTGAATGGTTGATGGTGTTAGTGAGAGGGGTCATGGAGTTTTTACACCTAGAAACTTTGCTAGTCTTCTAATTATTTGGAAAGACAACAAGTACCTATTGTTTCATGACTCTATTTGTAGAGGTATGCAGGGGTGCAATCATGTTAAGGACTAAGGAAGACAATGTTGTTGGTAAAGACCCTATTGATGGGAGTGAGAGATACCATACCAGTATCCCCAAGGTGATCCCTAGGAGGGTAAGTGTCACCATCACAAGGTATCCCATAACTCCTAATGGTGGTAAGAAAGTAATTTGGGTGATGGGGTTCATGGGATTAGGGACTTGGTTGGTAGTCTCAATGTTAGAAGGTATATTATATTGAGAATATGATTATATAGATGTGGAAGATGGTGTAGATGGTGTCTTCAATCGATGTAATAGTGCATATAGGATATAATCATGCTACAGTAGCTTGGGGTGGTGCTCTATGGTATGTTCCAAGTAATGTTGAGTCTTTGAAAATACCTAGACCCATCTTCATGTAAGGTGGGGTTTCTTGACTAACCCCTATTAGAGGTGAAATGTTTTCTAGATTGGCAAATGTCTTGGGCTCATATTTTGTCAATTGTTCTATGGTGATGACTTTCCGATTGTGTGGGAACATCATCATGTGGAACATCGAAGAGGAAACTACCTTCTTTTGCATTCATGTAACTATGATATAGAATGATGTTGTAGTCTAATGGAGCATCTACAACCTCAATATCGATCAAAATTGTCTTCCCTGCCAATTCAACGGGAGCATTCTAGTACAACCCTTCAGGTTGGGAAGGATGGTTATCATAATCCCTCAGTGTAATAGAAGATTATGTGAGCTCAAGGGAGACCATGTTTTTCCACATTGTGGTGGACATAATACAATTGGATGCACCTTCATCGACAATACAATGGTAAATGATAATATTTCCAATCGAAATAGGGATTTGAAACACAACTAATGATGGAAGACGATGTTCAAAATTATCCAGATCAAACATCATAAATCACAACTTTGATGGGTCAATGATGCCCAATTCAAATAGTAGGGATTTCCTGTAAGAAGGGTGTGTTTGGATGACCTTGAGATAAGACATGGTAGCAAGTGATCATTGTGATTCATTGACAACATTATAAATCTAAGTGGCCCTAGCACTGGGTTGTAAGTAATGCGTCCTAGAGGCACCTTTGGCACATGTGGAATATGGTCACTATTAGGGTGTGGAATTCGCAAAGGTTCACTAGTGGATGGTTGAGTGACCTCCATATTTGTCAAGGTCAAATCAAGTGGCATCTCATATTCTTAGTTGTGAATCTGAAGGTTTATCTTTGTTGATTTCATAATATGTTTTGATATGACAAATCTAAGGGTTGTGTAGGATCCCGAGATGAATGTGATCCTAATGGCTAGGAAGAATCGTTAGTTTCTTGTTGGTTAGCTACAAATCCTTGTTGGGGGGGAGGGTTGTGTAACATCTCTAGTTGTGGCTAGTCGGGAAACAGTTATTGGTGGGTACCCATCCCATGTGGGGGATTAGTGCCTTGGTTAGCCATCATTTCTTTCTTCTACTTGAATTCAGAAATTTGAGGGAAATGATGAGTGTAATGACCAAACTCACCACATAATGTGCAAAGAAAGATGGTCCAAAGGCCATTGTTCTTTCCTTATTTAGGTCAATTATTGTTATCAAAATTGTTATTCTAGTTTTCTGGGTTGGTTTTTCCCACTACATTGTTGGGTGGCTTGGGGGGATTTCCCCATAGTCCTTGCAACAATTTTTTCTCTTTGTTTCCATTTTTTCTTCTTATTATTTTGTGGGTTTTTGGATTTACTATGTTCAGCAACTCAAATGATTGAGTTTGTTGAGTGGCTGAAGGTTGGGAAAAGTTGACACCAAATTGTTGTGAGGGATTTTGTGGTGTCACGATTCATGTTGGGGGGGGGGGGGGTGGAAGGAATGGAAAATAAGGATTGGACTATGGAGGACCATTGTATAAGTTATGTGCATTATATAATGTAGATGCCCCTCCACTACAATTTTGAAGATTGAATGAAGGGATGTGTATCTGTCGCAAAGCATGTGGTCCTAAGTGGGCAATGTTGTGACCTTATTGTGGTTCATTGAGCAAATTTTTTGGAGCAATATAAGGCATGTTGAAGTTCCCATGTGTAGGTTTTCCATAAGAAGTAATAGTTTCACTTTAGGAGGTGTTAGATCCTCCATAATGATTACCACAATGACTAGTTCCATAAAGAGTTGTGAGCCCATATGGTTACTGACATGGCCCATAGCTCTAATCACCCCATCTGTCACATGAAATGCACCAGGAGTATCTCATTCAAAAGGTAAAAGACAAGAGGCATCAAGAATGACCGTATATAAATACCATGATTAGGCATAGATTAGATTGAAATGTTGTGCTTTGAGGATGGTCTCATCTTCTATCTGAGGCACGTAGGGGCCATGTCTTTAGAAATCAAGGGTAAAAGGGATTTCAATAACCAATCCAAAAGGAGTTTGTCTTCGACCTCTATCTTACACAAGCTATGCCATCAACACCATTCATGGATATGATTTGCAATATGGGTTGGCATGGTTTGGAAAAAATATGTGAAGATTTCTAATCTTGTGTTTTGGTCCATCGGTAATTGGAAGAAGGTAAATAATGCATTAGTTAATGATGCAAATTTAATATGCGACCCTATTTCTTCATTGATATACCACTTATTCAATGGCCTCGTGAGGGTTCTATGAAATAACCTAAGTTGTATAGTATTATTACCGATGTTGTGAGATGAAAACCATAGATGAAAGTTCCTGACGTGGTTGGTTGGGTCTTCGCCCAATCACCCCTTATTGACATTAGGGATCACTAGTGAGCACCTGATTTTGGTGAGTTTGAGTTCCTAGAAAGGGGCCTGGTAGGTAATGAACTAATCAAGGATGACCCTAGTATAGTTGATCCTAATGATGTCACACCCAAGGGTGAATTCAAGGTAGATCCTATTGGTCTAATTAGATAAACATGAATATAAGGGATGCCTCCCAATATCAATGGAAGGCCTTGAGACCTACAGGAAAGACTAGGTGATTGGTGGTTCTTGGTGGTTCTAATTGTGTCAAATGCTTTTGAGTATAAAGTAGTGAGTTAATGTAATAGTGCTAGTATGAAAAATAATGATCTACTCAAAGTAACTATTTGTAAATGAAATAAATGTGTGTGTGGTGCAACAATTTTTTATTGTATTTCATTGACTCACAATATGTGTTTGATGCAGGGGTTCTTTCACACGATGGTTTTGAAAAAATAAAAGCATGAGTCCTAAGACTCTAACAACCTACCACTTAAATGTAATTGGGTCTTCCAAAATATCTCAACGAATGGGATTTGAATCCATTGAAGACAGCAAGTGAAAGTATGAAAGAGTCGGTTATAGTGAGGGCACTAGATGCATGTCCTTGTGGAACTGGAGATATTTCCCAATGGCCAATGCTATATGTCTTAGGTGCAAATGTAACCCGCAAATGCCACCTAGGTAGAAATCCTATAGTTTACCCATTAAGTTACCTTTCACAAGTGAAAACAAGGGATTCTTAGCCTCCATCCRTCCAAGTTTGTAGTCAAAAAAAAAATTGGGTGGCTCAATGAGACTGCTAGAAACAACTTGACCTCAACATATGACCCCACAACCTATCTACTTGTCTTAATTTTTTCGCACTCGATATAAATGGAGTTTTAAGCTCCCTATGAAAATAACTATGTTTCAAATGAGAAATGACTATGGGGAGTTATTTAGATGCCTATCCCCATAACCATAACTTAGACTATAAATTATTTTGTAACCTCAAATGGAGGATTTAAGTCTGTTCGATAATTATGTTGGTTATTTTTAAGGGGACTACGTTGGAGTCACAAACTAGTGAATTTGATTAATGGTTTGACGAATAAGATATTTTAGACTTGTAACCCTTTTTTATTCACCAAGGTCACTTTATGGACAATTAGGTGAGAAGACTCTTTATGTCCCTCATGTATGTGCTTCAAGTGACGAACCACAATGTTAAATTTAAGTACTTGAAAATAAATTGCAAAAAGTAAATATTGAAAGAACTTTAATAAATTGCAAAGGCAAATAATTGAATTTTTAGGGGTTATTTCTCCATCTGATTAGTTTCCTAAGTGTTGTGAACTTTACAAAATGGCAAACCACTATTAAATGAAAATGTGATAAGGAGGTATTTCATTTTTTCACTATTTTCTGATTTACCAAGATTGCTTGTGGGTGCAAGGCAAAGAGCATACTCAAGATGAAATAGCATTTAGGTCCCTTGTTTGTGTGACTATTGATAGCATAACAAGTAATGTAGAAGTAAAGGCTAACTTTAATATGTTGTATGATCTTAAATTTCTCAATAACGAAAATAATTGCAAGCAATGATTGATTAACCATGAGAGTTATTTACCCACCTAGCTATTCATTTTTAAATGAGTTTAAGCAATGCAAGTCAAACCAACAATTGAAATGGAAGTAGATGAAGTCATGAACTATACATCCACATGCAATGATCAACAATAAACCATCCAAGCGGAAAGTACTAGAACTTATGATTCCATCTCATATCCACTAAGAAATTTAAGTACTAGGTGTTATCACGGAATCTAGCACTTGTGCAAAGCCTTCACAAAATGCTAAACTTGCGTAAAAATTGGAAGTAATTGACACTTTCACCTAAGCAAGTACTTCCCTCGTTTTAGTGATGGAAAGAGATCCAACACAAGGGAAGCTTCCCTTGCAACCTCAAGGGATCCTATAGCAAGTTAAGGGAAAGTCTATGGCCCCCTATATTGGTCACTTGATGTTACATACCCATAATTGATAATACATCTTGTCAATATAAAGACTCGGTTGAGGTTAGTTTTCCAGTTGCCTGCATGAAGTTAAATACTGCATGAAGTTAAATACTGAGAAGGCAATAAATTCACAATGCTGAATTGTAAAATAGTTTATATGGAATAAGAGAGTTAACACAAGGACACAATGACCATAACCAAAGATGGACACATCACAAGGCTTCACTAAAACTATTTTTCTTTCCCTTTGGATATCTACTATGGAGGATTCACCCAAAGACATGGAAAAGTCTACAGTGACAATAGGCCACTACATCTACTTTCTCTCTTCATTTTGCAACCTTCTTAGAGGCCCCCTG
The DNA here is from genome assembly GCA_032191745.1 of Picea mariana. Taxonomy (NCBI): domain Eukaryota; kingdom Viridiplantae; phylum Streptophyta; class Pinopsida; order Pinales; family Pinaceae; genus Picea; species Picea mariana. The sequence goes on along the minus strand of JASDQU011027614.1, from coordinate 13,322 downwards.
TTATTGTAGGGTACAATTGATATCTCTCAGATAATTACTCACAGCATGATCTCTAGAAATCGATCCACCATAACCATAAGCACCTAGATCACTGAGGATTTCAAGTAAATGAGGAGAAAACAAGAGGGTCCTTTCAGTAGCACATACTTGAACTATGCTTAAAGGATTAGTATCACATTTATATCCACTCTTCTCAACACAATGAAGGATGATAAATTACTTAACATAAAATAAAAACTGCAATTTGTTTGTAAGAACAATAACACACTTATTTTGACATTTTCATTAGGCTTCCAAATCATCAGATTCATTTTATGACTTAAGAAGTTTGAATCTACAATAACCAGTGGAAACCTCAATAAATGTGAATGAAATTTCTTCCGGCACCCTTCTAGAACATGAATTTCAGTAAAACAGAAAAAATGGTTAAAATCCATTACATTTCAAAGATCTATTTCAGACTTGTGATGCAGACCCCAAGGTCTGTAAATCAGAATCCATAGTAAAATGTTTTCACCAAACACAACAGTTTCAAGTTCTCATGAATAAAAGAGGACTATGAAAGAACATAACATAAACTCTTTGTTCAAATTAATGGTCAGAATTTGGGCTGTTATTACAATCTCTATAGGAGTTTTCCTCTTTGCAACATGTATGAAGGAATCTACACTTATGCCAGCATGTAAATTAAATCTGGGTTTTGAGAATTTAGAGTTTCTGAGGTTTCCCTCTCTCACACTCTCTTTGAATCTATATCCCAGACCTTGTTTATAGATCTCCATGCATATCTCTTCCTCTCCAACCTTCCTCATTTTTTCTAAAATGCATATAAATGCACAGAATACTGACAACGTCCATAAGCAACCATTAAACGCGCTCACTGACATATTAGGTTTATTAAAAGTAAGCCCTGAGAAAAATCCTTCTAATCATGAAATACAACAACTACATGCAAAGGGTTCGCGCATACACCTTAACAACCATTGATCACATGATCAAKAACTAAGGAACCCGTGTAATTAGTTTAACTCAGCCAAACTTGAAAATTTGTATTATTGTCATTAAAAACAGGGTACAAATCAGCCTGAGGTGGCTGAGCGAAATGCACTACAATCTAGACAAGAGCATGACACATGGAATGCAAGGTCATCAGGTTGAAATTAACTATATTTTTATATAGGATGTGGATTACTTTAGCTGTTTGAAAGAAAGAAGACTAACAGAGTACAGTATTTACAATGCATACTAATACATCAACAAGCCCATAGACCATTTTGGTAGAATCATTGTCATAGTTTGTTGGCGACCACTTCTACACCATTCAGGACCTCCTATACTTATTTAAGACAAGCGTGAACTGTGTGCCATGCATTGCAAGAAAATGCAAATACCCCTTGTGTACTTTCTGGTGATCAAATCACATTTCCCAATTACTTCTCGTTGAAAATAAATCTCTTAAAATCTACCACAGATTCATTATTATTACAGACCAGGTATAAGGCATCTGAACAACAGTAAAATTGTGTCATGAAATATATCTTAACCCAAGTGTCAACAGTGCCATAAAAAAATAAAAATAAAAACATCATTCAGGACAGCAGGGCACTAACATCAATTAAGAAAGCTTTTAACCACAAAAAGTGTGCTTATGATGTGAGATTTCAAATGGCCCTAATGCTCAACATTAACATGCAGATATCTATCTATTCACATTCAGGCCAACAATTAAATGGTTTATTACTCTTGCAATTTTACTCGGAAGAAACGTTCCAGTGTCCGAGGGAAGAAATGTTCCAATGGAACCACCACACCACAGAAATCGCTTTGCTGCCATCCATTTGTCATCTCCGCAACAAGCCATACGAAAATACACTAATATGTTTGTAATTTTTATGTATGGTTTATGGAATAGTAGTGCCCATAGGCTCTCTTGACCACAAAGAACTCTGAAGGAGATAAAGAAACACTTCAACTCTTACAATCTACTCCTAAGATATATTACCACATAACACATATCGAATAGAAAGTTGAGAGGTCGATTCTTGAATTGGAGGCATCGATGAAGTTTAGGGAAGCGAGGGAAATAAAAACATAATTGAATTATAACGTATGTCGTTCATAAAAAAATGTCAATGGTTTGAGGATGAACTACTTGCTAAATTCAAGGGATTGAAAATTAGCAGTCAACCTGAATATGAATAAAAACATTGTTACTGTAGCCATTAATCTTATCTAATTAGTTAGATGGAGGGTTTGAATCTTCTAGCCGTTGCAACTAACTAAGAAAATGAACAGGAGTTGATTTACAGCATGAATTAATAATCACATAGAACACAATTTTGTTATATAAGTGAATTTCATGGTTCACACGCTATGATTCTATTAACCCAACGTCTCTCAAAAGCATTACGCAAATAAAGGATTTAATCCCCAAACCCAAAAGAGGATTGGGTTGAATTGACTGGTAAAAATACTACCATTTCCAAAATAGCCTCTTCTTTCGGGTATATGGCAAGCAACTTCAAATGGTTTAGTCAATACAAAGTCTATAGACATTGGAGTACACATGGAGAAGGACGCACAGAGCAATGGTTTAACCAGTACAAACTTTATAGACATACGAGTACACATAACACCTTGTTTGTGAGTTTCATAACATGGAAAAACTTATACATTAGATTCAACACAGTAGCAGTGATTTTTCATTGAGAAAATTTACTGTGTGATATTCCATGGAGACACGCACAGGAAACATACATTGTAAACTACAGAAACAGAGATAACAATATGTGAGTGAGGTGATGGTAGATCTTTTCTTGTTGTGGGAATTGATCTCGAACTTCTAAGATAACTTCATCTAGTCTGCTAAATCACCAGGGTAACCTCTACGACAGAGGTAGAAAGAGGCACCAGGAAACTTTATACAGAAACCAATTGGTTACATAGAGGAAGATATTTCTTTACTTAAACATGAACCACCCAGATTTTGAAAACATAATATATAAATAACTACCAGAAAAAAATAGAGATAATTTATCTGTTGAAATTGCATACCAACAACCAGCTGAGTGAGAGATTTCCACTCAACCATAGGCAATCCACAACGGATGCCACCCCCTAGCTGGGCTATGATACCACCAAGGTGAAGTAGGGATAAAAAACTCTGAAATTTGGATTCAACCCAATGAATTCTACTGTTGGTTCCTTGACAATAGAGCATCACTAAGGCACCCACATACCTGCTCCACACAATACAAGGAGCACCGTTTTCTCAATTTATCTCAAGTTTCAGCAAAATCTTCATGGTTTCTTGGTTTTTCCTCAAGGTCCACAAGCTTCAATTCATGGTTGAATGGTCTATCATGGGCTTGGCTCCATTTTTCCAATGTCTAACCCCTCAAAACTCTCCTTCACACTTTTTTCTAACAGCCTCATTCTCCCCCATTAGAATTCTCCTCATGCATGGTGGCTAGAGATTCAAGCTCAACTTCTCTTCCTAGTTCCAAGAATGTAGGGGAGACAATTTGCTAGATTTTAGGAGTGGTGGCTTAGATTGAGGAATTTGTTTCCTCCACTCCTCTTAACCCCCCTTTTAGCTTTGAAATTCAAATTTGAAATGGGTAAGGGTTCAACGTAGCATAACGTAAAAGTTTATAGGCATAAACCCCCCTTAGACCCCCTCACATTTCCCCTCTTGTGGTATCATAGCCCCTATAGGTGCTCAAGCTCAACTGATCTTGATCTTTCTTCTTTATTAACTACAAAATAGAAAACTTACATATTCACAGTACCATGGTATCTCTGTCCCATGGAGTTAGTGTAGCGGAGTTATAAAGTGATCCATGCAAAATATTTAAGTATTTAATTACAAATAATTCCAGGAGTAAAAATTGGGATATTACACTTGATGAGATAGGCTAGGTCAAGGGCAAAAACAGGGTCAAAATGCGATAATTGATCAATTGAATGTATGTGAAGTATTTTAATGCTTCCAAACAATTATCAAGTCTAACTAATGCAAAAATGAATCTTGCACACTAGTTATCAAGTAAAAAGTGTTGTTGTAATGAAATTGTAGCAGTAGACAATGTTATATCAGCAAAGTGTATTTTGTAACAGCAGTGAGAAATCAGTTGTTAAAATTATCAAATAAATTATCAAAATAGGATCCCTAACGGGTAGAATAATATCCAAATGTCAAACAATGATTTCAGCCTTCTTTAATCATGATATTGAGTATGTTATCAGCAATATGGTTAAGCCTTAGTGGCTGTAACAAACTTCTATGACAGAAGCAAGGAAACTTGTTTTAATCTAACAATGTAACCATGAAGATTATGCCAAATGTCAAGTAGAAAGTTGTCAAGATGTTAGACAATGATTATATGCTTGAGTTTTTGTTAAAACTAGATAATTGGATGCAATTTGCTCAAGCCCTAATGGTCGTACCAAATATTTGCAACAGCAACAAATTAATGACTTACTATGCCAAGTGTTGAGTTAGAATGAGTATGAGAGTGAGGTTAGACACCTAAATTATCAAGTTGCTTTGAGAGAGAGAGAGTTTTTAAGCTAAGCTAGGGTTTTAATATCACTTGCAAACATAGAGACTAGTGTCGTTTCCTTCTTCTTTGGGCAAATGGAGTCAATGCAACACCTAAAAAGGAGGCTTAAAGCAAGAGTAGATTGAAGGTTTGAAGGCCTAGGGTTATCCCCTCATAAACCTAGGTCCAAAACTCCTAGGGAAGAAAATCTAGGGTTTATCC